>JAKIJQ010000293.1:0-152197 GCA_023373905.1 Rhizoglyphus robini | reverse complement strand
TGCAGCACTGATATGTACAGTTGCGGCACCGATATGGATAGTTGCGGCACTCATACGAACAGTTATCCTCGTACTGATACTTTTTTGAGTATCAGTCCGAGGATGAGTTGCGGCACCGATATGGACAGTTGCGGCACCGATATGGACAGTTGCGGCACTGATATGGACAGTTGGGGCACCGATATGGACAGTTGCGGCACCGATATGGACAGTTGCGGCACTCATACGAACAGTTATCCTCGTACTGATACTTTTTTGAGTATCAGTCCGATGATGAGTTGCGGCACTGATATGGACAGTTGCGGCACTCATACGAACAGTTATCCTCGTACTGATGCTTTTTTGAGTATCAGTCCGAGGATGAGTTGCGGCACCGATATAGATAGTTGCGGCACTCATACGAACAGTTATCCTCGTACTGATGCTTTTTTGAGTATCAGTCCGAGGATGAGTTGCGGCACCGATATGGACAGTTGCGGCACTCATACGAACAGTTGCGGCACCGATATGGACAGTTGCGGCACCGATATGGATAGTTGCGGCACCGATATGGATAGTTGCGGCACTGATATGGACAGTTGCGGCACCGATATGGACAGTTGCGGCACCGATATGGATAGTTGCGGCACCGATATGGATAGTAGCGGCACCGATATGGACAGTTGCGGCACTGATATGGACAGTTGCAGCACTGATATGTACAGTTGCGGCACCGATATGGACAGTTGCGGCACCGATATTGACAGTTGCGGCACCGATATGGATAGTTGCGGCACTCATACGAACAGTTATCCTCGTACTGATACTTTTTGAGTATCAGTCCGAGGATGAGTTGCGGCACCGATATGGACAGTTGCGGCACCGATATTGACAGTTGCGGCACCGATATGGATAGTTGCGGCACTCATACGAACAGTTATCCTCGTACTGATACTTTTTTGAGTATCAGTCCGAGGATGAGTTGCGGCACCGATATGGACAGTTGCGGCATCGATATGGACAGTTGCGGCACCGATATGGATAGTTGCGGCACTCATACGAACAGTTATCCTCGTACTGATACTTTTTTGAGTATCAGTCCGAGGATGAGTTGCGGCACCGATATGGACAGTTGCGGCACCGATATGGACAGTTGCGGCACCGATATGGATAGTTGCGGCACTGATATGGACAGTTGCGGCACCGATATGGACAGTTGCGGCACCGATATGGATAGTTGCGGCACTCATAAGAACAGTTATCCTCGTAATGATACTTTTTTGAGTATCAGTCCGAGGATGAGTTGCGGCACCGATATGGACAGTTGCGGCACCGATATGGATAGTTGCGGCACCGATATGGATAGTAGCGGCACCGATATGGACAGTTGCGGCACTGATATGGACAGTTGCAGCACTGATATGTACAGTTGCGGCACCGATATGGATAGTTGCGGCACTCATACGAACAGTTATCCTCGTACTGATACTTTTTTGAGTATCAGTCCGATGATGAGTTGCGGCACTGATATGGACAGTTGCGGCACTCATACGAACAGTTGCGGCACCGATATGGACAGTTGCGGCACCGATATGGATAGTTGCGGCACCGATATGGATAGTTGCGGCACTGATATGGACAGTTGCGGCACCGATATGGACAGTTGCGGCACCGATATGGATAGTTGCGGCACCGATATGGATAGTAGCGGCACCGATATGGACAGTTGCGGCACTGATATGGACAGTTGCAGCACTGATATGTACAGTTGCGGCACCGATATGGATAGTTGCGGCACTCATACGAACAGTTATCCTCGTACTGATACTTTTTTGAGTATCAGTCCGAGGATGAGTTGCGGCACCGATATGGACAGTTGCGGCACCGATATGGACAGTTGCGGCACTGATATGGACAGTTGGGGCACCGATATGGACAGTTGCGGCACCGATATGGACAGTTGCGGCACTCATACGAACAGTTATCCTCGTACTGATACTTTTTTGAGTATCAGTCCGATGATGCAGTTGCGGCACTGATATGGACAGTTGCGGCACTCATACGAACAGTTATCCTCGTACTGATGCTTTTTTGAGTATCAGTCCGAGGATGAGTTGCGGCACCGATATAGATAGTTGCGGCACTCATACGAACAGTTATCCTCGTACTGATGCTTTTTTGAGTATCAGTCCGAGGATGAGTTGCGGCACCGATATGGACAGTTGCGGCACTCATACGAACAGTTGCGGCACCGATATGGACAGTTGCGGCACCGATATGGATAGTTGCGGCACCGATATGGATAGTTGCGGCACTGAT
Source organism: Rhizoglyphus robini (assembly GCA_023373905.1). Lineage (NCBI taxonomy): Eukaryota > Metazoa > Arthropoda > Arachnida > Sarcoptiformes > Acaridae > Rhizoglyphus > Rhizoglyphus robini. Next base: position 149,899 of record JAKIJQ010000293.1, on the reverse strand, counting down.
ATGGACAGTTGCGGCACCGATATGGACAGTTGCGGCACCGATATGGATAGTAGCGGCACCGATATGGACAGTTGCGGCACTGATATGGATAGTTGCAGCACTGATATGTACAGTTGCGGCACCGATATGGATAGTTGCGGCACTCATAAGAACAGTTATCCTCGTACTGATACTTTTTTGAGTATCAGTCCGATGATGAGTTGCGGCACTGATATGGACAGTTGCGGCACTCATACGAACAGTTATCCTCGTACTGATGCTTTTTTGAGTATCAGTCCGAGGATGAGTTGCGGCACCGATATGGACAGTTGCGGCACCGATATGGATAGTTGCGGCACTCATACGAACAGTTATCCTCGTACTGATACTTTTTTGAGTATCAGTCCGAGGATGAGTTGCGGCACCGATATGGACAGTTGCGGCACCGATATGGACAGTTGCGGCACCGATATGGACAGTTGCGGCACCGATATGGATAGTTGCGGCACTGATATGGACAGTTGCGGCACCGATATGGACAGTTGCGGCACCGATATGGACAGTTGCGGCACTCATACGAACAGTTATCCTCGTACTGATACTTTTTTGAGTATCAGTCCGAGGATGAGTTGCGGCACCGATATGGACAGTTGCGGCACCGATATTGACAGTTGCGGCACCGATATGGATAGTTGCGGCACTCATACGAACAGTTATCCTCGTACTGATACTTTTTTGAGTATCAGTCCGAGGATGAGTTGCGGCACCGATATGGACAGTTGCGGCACCGATATGGACAGTTGCGGCACTCATACGAACAGTTATCCTCGTACTGATACTTTTTTGAGTATCAGTCCGAGGATGAGTTGCGGCACCGATATGGACAGTTGCGGCACCGATATTGACAGTTGCGGCACCGATATGGATAGTTGCGGCACTCATACGAACAGTTATCCTCGTACTGATACTTTTTTGAGTATCAGTCCGAGGATGAGTTGCGGCACCGATATGGACAGTTGCGGCACCGATATGGACAGTTGCGGCACCGATATGGATAGTTGCGGCACCGATATGGATAGTTGCGGCACTGATATGGACAGTTGCGGCACCGATATGGACAGTTGCGGCACCGATATGGATAGTTGCGGCACCGATATGGATAGTTGCGGCACCGATATGGACAGTTGCGGCACTGATATGGACAGTTGCAGCACTGATATGTACAGTTGCGGCACCGATATGGATAGTTGCGGCACTCATAAGAACAGTTATCCTCGTACTGATACTTTTTTGAGTATCAGTCCGATGATGAGTTGCGGCACTGATATGGACAGTTGCGGCACTCATACGAACAGTTATCCTCGTACTGATGCTTTTTTGAGTATCAGTCCGAGGATGAGTTGCGGCACCGATATGGACAGTTGCGGCACCGATATGGATAGTTGCGGCACTCATACGAACAGTTATCCTCGTACTGATACTTTTTTGAGTATCAGTCCGAGGATGAGTTGCGGCACCGATATGGACAGTTGCGGCACCGATATGGACAGTTGCGGCACTGATATGGACAGTTGGGGCACCGATATGGACAGTTGCGGCACCGATATGGACAGTTGCGGCACTCATACGAACAGTTATCCTCGTACTGATACTTTTTTGAGTATCAGTCCGATGATGAGTTGCGGCACTGATATGGACAGTTGCGGCACTCATACGAACAGTTATCCTCGTACTGATGCTTTTTTGAGTATCAGTCCGAGGATGACAGTTGCGGCACCGATATAGATAGTTGCGGCACTCATACGAACAGTTATCCTCGTACTGATGCTTTTTTGAGTATCAGTCCGAGGATGAGTTGCGGCACCGATATGGACAGTTGCGGCACTCATACGAACAGTTGCGGCACCGATATGGACAGTTGCGGCACCGATATGGATAGTTGCGGCACCGATATGGATAGTTGCGGCACTGATATGGACAGTTGCGGCACCGATATGGACAGTTGCGGCACCGATATGGATAGTTGCGGCACCGATATGGATAGTAGCGGCACCGATATGGACAGTTGCGGCACTGATATGGACAGTTGCAGCACTGATATGTACAGTTGCGGCACCGATATGGATAGTTGCGGCACTCATAAGAACAGTTATCCTCGTACTGATACTTTTTTGAGTATCAGTCCGATGATGAGTTGCGGCACTGATATGGACAGTTGCGGCACTCATACGAACAGTTATCCTCGTACTGATGCTTTTTTGAGTATCAGTCCGAGGATGAGTTGCGGCACCGATATGGACAGTTGCGGCACCGATATTGACAGTTGCGGCACCGATATGGATAGTTGCGGCACTCATACGAACAGTTATCCTCGTACTGATACTTTTTTGAGTATCAGTCCGAGGATGAGTTGCGGCACCGATATGGACAGTTGCGGCACCGATATGGACAGTTTGCGGCACCGATATGGACAGTTGCGGCACCGATATGGATAGTTGCGGCACTGATATGGACAGTTGCGGCACTGATATGGGCAGTTGCGGCACCGATATGGATAGTTGCGGCACTCATACGAACAGTTATCCTCGTACTGATACTTTTTTGAGTATCAGTCCGAGGATGAGTTGCGGCACCGATATGGACAGTTGCGGCACCGATATGGATAGTTGCGGCACCGATATGGATAGTAGCGGCACCGATATGGACAGTTGCGGCACTGATATGGACAGTTGCAGCACTGATATGTACAGTTGCGGCACCGATATGGATAGTTGCGGCACTCATACGAACAGTTATCCTCGTACTGATACTTTTTTGAGTATCAGTCCGAGGATGAGTTGCGGCACCGATATGGACAGTTGCGGCACCGATATGGACAGTTGCGGCACTGATATGGACAGTTGGGGGCACCGATATGGACAGTTGCGGCACCGATATGGACAGTTGCGGCACTCATACGAACAGTTATCCTCGTACTGATACTTTTTTGAGTATCAGTCCGATGATGAGTTGCGGCACTGATATGGACAGTTGCGGCACTCATACGAACAGTTATCCTCGTACTGATGCTTTTTGAGTATCAGTCCGAGGATGAGTTGCGGCACCGATATGGATAGTTGCGGCACTCATACGAACAGTTATCCTCGTACTGATGCTTTTTTGAGTATCAGTCCGAGGATGAGTTGCGGCACCGATATGGACAGTTGCGGCACTCATACGAACAGTTGCGGCACCGATATGGACAGTTGCGGCACCGATATGGATAGTTGCGGCACCGATATGGATAGTTGCGGCACTGATATGGACAGTTGCGGCACCGATATGGACAGTTGCGGCACCGATATGGATAGTTGCGGCACCGATATGGATAGTAGCGGCACCGATATGGACAGTTGCGGCACTGATATGGACAGTTGCAGCACTGATATGTACAGTTGCGGCACCGATATGGATAGTTGCGGCACTCATACGAACAGTTATCCTCGTACTGATACTTTTTTGAGTATCAGTCCGATGATGAGTTGCGGCACTGATATGGACAGTTGCGGCACTCATACGAACAGTTATCCTCGTACTGATGCTTTTTTGAGTATCAGTCCGAGGATGAGTTGCGGCACCGATATGGACAGTTGCGGCACCGATATGGATAGTTGCGGCACTCATACGAACAGTTATCCTCGTACTGATACTTTTTTGAGTATCAGTCCGAGGATGAGTTGCGGCACCGATATGGACAGTTGCGGCACCGATATGGACAGTTGCGGCACCGATATGGACAGTTGCGGCACCGATATGGATAGTTGCGGCACTGATATGGACAGTTGCGGCACCGATATGGACAGTTGCGGCACCGATATGGACAGTTGCGGCACTCATACGAACAGTTATCCTCGTACTGATACTTTTTTGAGTATCAGTCCGAGGATGAGTTGCGGCACCGATATGGACAGTTGCGGCACCGATATTGACAGTTGCGGCACCGATATGGATAGTTGCGGCACTCATACGAACAGTTATCCTCGTACTGATACTTTTTTGAGTATCAGTCCGAGGATGAGTTGCGGCACCGATATGGACAGTTGCGGCACCGATATGGACAGTTGCGGCACTCATACGAACAGTTATCCTCGTACTGATACTTTTTGAGTATCAGTCCGAGGATGAGTTGCGGCACCGATATGGACAGTTGCGGCACCGATATTGACAGTTGCGGCACCGATATGGATAGTTGCGGCACTCATACGAACAGTTATCCTCGTACTGATACTTTTTTGAGTATCAGTCCGAGGATGAGTTGCGGCACCGATATGGACAGTTGCGGCACCGATATGGACAGTTGCGGCACCGATATGGATAGTTGCGGCACCGATATGGATAGTTGCGGCACTGATATGGACAGTTGCGGCACCGATATGGACAGTTGCGGCACCGATATGGATAGTTGCGGCACCGATATGGATAGTAGCGGCACCGATATGGACAGTTGCGGCACTGATATGGACAGTTGCAGCACTGATATGTACAGTTGCGGCACCGATATGGATAGTTGCGGCACTCATAAGAACAGTTATCCTCGTACTGATACTTTTTTGAGTATCAGTCCGATGATGAGTTGCGGCACTGATATGGACAGTTGCGGCACTCATACGAACAGTTATCCTCGTACTGATGCTTTTTTGAGTATCAGTCCGAGGATGAGTTGCGGCACCGATATGGACAGTTGCGGCACTGATTTGGATAGTTGCGGCACTCATACGAACAGTTATCCTCGTACTGATACTTTTTGAGTATCAGTCCGAGGATGAGTTGCGGCACCGATATGGACAGTTGCGGCACCGATATGGATAGTTGCGGCACTGATATGGACAGTTGGGGCACCGATATGGACAGTTGCGGCACCGATATGGACAGTTGCGGCACTCATACGAACAGTTATCCTCGTACTGATACTTTTTTGAGTATCAGTCCGATGATGAGTTGCGGCACCGATATGGACAGTTGCGGCACTCATACGAACAGTTATCCTCGTACTGATCTTTTTGGTATCAGTCCGAGGATGAGTTGCGGCACCGATATGGATAGTTGCGGCACTCATACGAACAGTTATCCTCGTACTGATACTTTTTTGAGTATCAGTCCGAGGATGAGTTGCGGCACCGATATGGACAGTTGCGGCACCCATACGGACAGTTGCGGCACCGATATGGACAGTTGCGGCACCGATATGGACAGTTGCGGCACCGATATGGATAGTTGCGGCACTGATATGGACAGTTGCGGCACCGATATGGACAGTTGCGGCACCGCTATGGATAGTTGCGGCACCGATATGGATAGTAGCGGCACCGATATGGACAGTTGCGGCACTGATATGGACAGTTGCAGCACTGATATGTACAGTTGCGGCACCGATATGGATAGTTGCGGCACTCATACGAACAGTTATCCTCGTACTGATACTTTTTTGAGTATCAGTCCGATGATGAGTTGCGGCACTGATATGGACAGTTGCGGCACTCATACGAACAGTTATCCTCGTACTGATGCTTTTTTGAGTATCAGTCCGAGGATGAGTTGCGGCACCGATATGGACAGTTGCGGCACCGATATGGATAGTTGCGGCACTCATACGAACAGTTATCCTCGTACTGATACTTTTTTGAGTATCAGTCCGAGGATGAGTTGCGGCACCGATATGGACAGTTGCGGCACCGATATGGACAGTTGCGGCACCGATATGGACAGTTGCGGCACCGATATGGATAGTTGCGGCACTGATATGGACAGTTGCGGCACCGATATGGACAGTTGCGGCACCGATATGGACAGTTGCGGCACTCATACGAACAGTTATCCTCGTACTGATACTTTTTTGAGTATCAGTCCGAGGATGAGTTGCGGCACCGATATGGACAGTTGCGGCACCGATATTGACAGTTGCGGCACCGATATGGATAGTTGCGGCACTCATACGAACAGTTATCCTCGTACTGATACTTTTTGAGTATCAGTCCGAGGATGAGTTGCGGCACCGATATGGACAGTTGCGGCACCGATATGGACAGTTGCGGCACTCATACGAACAGTTATCCTCGTACTGATACTTTTTTGAGTATCAGTCCGAGGATGAGTTGCGGCACCGATATGGACAGTTGCGGCACTGATATGGACAGTTGCAGCACTGATATGTACAGTTGCGGCACCGATATGGATAGTTGCGGCACTCATACGAACAGTTATCCTCGTACTGATACTTTTTTGAGTATCAGTCCGATGATGAGTTGCGGCACTGATATGGACAGTTGCGGCACTCATACGAACAGTTATCCTCGTACTGATGCTTTTTTGAGTATCAGTCCGAGGATGAGTTGCGGCACCGATATGGACAGTTGCGGCACCGATATTGACAGTTGCGGCACCGATATGGATAGTTGCGGCACTCATACGAACAGTTATCCTCGTACTGATACTTTTTTGAGTATCAGTCCGAGGATGAGTTGCGGCACTGATATGGATAGTTGCGGCACTGATATGGATAGTTGCGGCACCGATATGGACAGTTGCGGCACTGATATGGACAGTTGCGGCACCGATATGGACAGTTGCGGCACCGATATGGACAGTTGCGGCACTCATACGAACAGTTATCCTCTTACTGATACTTTTTTGAGTATCAGTCCGAGGATGAGTTGCGGCACCGATATGGACAGTTGCGGCACCGATATGGACAGTTGCGGCACTCATACGAACAGTTATCCTCGTACTGATACTTTTTGAGTATCAGTCCGAGGATGAGTTGCGGCACCGATATGGACAGTTGCGGCACCGATATGGACAGTTGCGGCACCGATATGGATAGTTGCGGCACTGATATGGACAGTTGCGGCACCGATATGGACAGTTGCGGCACTGATATGGATAGTTGCGGCACTCATACGAACAGTTATCCTCGTACTGATACTTTTTTGAGTATCAGTCCGAGGATGAGTTGCGGCACCGATATGGACAGTTGCGGCACCGATATTGACAGTTGCGGCACCGATATGGATAGTTGCGGCACTCATACGAACAGTTATCCTCGTACTGATACTTTTTTGAGTATCAGTCCGAGGATGAGTTGCGGCACCGATATGGACAGTTGCGGCACCGATATGGACAGTTGCGGCACTCATACGAACAGTTATCCTCGTACTGATACTTTTTGGTATCAGTCCGAGGATGAGTTGCGGCACCGATATGGACAGTTGCGGCACCGATATGGACAGTTGCGGCACCGATATGGATAGTTGCGGCACTCATACGAACAGTTATCCTCGTACTGATACTTTTTTGAGTATCAGTCCGATGATGAGTTGCGGCACCGATATGGACAGTTGCGGCACTCATACGAACAGTTATCCTCGTACTGATGCTTTTTTGAGTATCAGTCCGAGGATGAGTAGCGGCACCGATATGGACAGTTGCGGCACTGATATGGACAGTTGCAGCACTGATATGGACAGTTGCGGCACCGATATGGATAGTTGCGGCACTCATAAGAACAGTTATCCTCGTACTGATACTTTTTTGAGTATCAGTCCGATGATGAGTTGCGGCACTGATATGGACAGTTGCGGCACTCATACGAACAGTTATCCTCGTACTGATGCTTTTTTGAGTATCAGTCCGAGGATGAGTTGCGGCACCGATATGGACAGTTGCGGCACCGATATGGATAGTTGCGGCACTCATACGAACAGTTATCCTCGTACTGATACTTTTTGAGTATCAGTCCGAGGATGAGTTGCGGCACCGATATGGACAGTTGCGGCACCGATATGGACAGTTGCGGCACCGATATGGACAGTTGCGGCACCGATATGGATAGTTGCGGCACTGATATGGACAGTTGCGGCACCGATATGGACAGTTGCGGCACCGATATGGACAGTTGCGGCACTCATACGAACAGTTATCCTCGTACTGATACTTTTTTGAGTATCAGTCCGAGGATGAGTTGCGGCACCGATATGGACAGTTGCGGCACCGATATTGACAGTTGCGGCACCGATATGGATAGTTGCGGCACTCATACGAACAGTTATCCTCGTACTGATACTTTTTTGAGTATCAGTCCGAGGATGAGTTGCGGCACCGATATGGACAGTTGCGGCACCGATATGGACAGTTGCGGCACTCATACGAACAGTTATCCTCGTACTGATACTTTTTGAGTATCAGTCCGAGGATGAGTTGCGGCACCGATATGGACAGTTGCGGCACTGATATGGACAGTTGCAGCACTGATATGTACAGTTGCGGCACCGATATGGATAGTTGCGGCACTCATAAGAACAGTTATCCTCGTACTGATACTTTTTTGAGTATCAGTCCGATGATGAGTTGCGGCACTGATATGGACAGTTGCGGCACTCATACGAACAGTTATCCTCGTACTGATGCTTTTTTGAGTATCAGTCCGAGGATGAGTTGCGGCACCGATATGGACAGTTGCGGCACCGATATTGACAGTTGCGGCACCGATATGGATAGTTGCGGCACTCATACGAACAGTTATCCTCGTACTGATACTTTTTTGAGTATCAGTCCGAGGATGAGTTGCGGCACCGATATGGACAGTTGCGGCACCGATATGGACAGTTGCGGCACTCATAAGAACAGTTATCCTCGTACTGATACTTTTTTGAGTATCAGTCCGAGGATGAGTTGCGGCACCGATATGGACAGTTGCGGCACCGATATGGACAGTTGCGGCACCGATATGGACAGTTGCGGCACCGATATGGATAGTTGCGGCACTGATATGGACAGTTGCGGCACCGATATGGACAGTTGCGGCACCGATATGGACAGTTGCGGCACTCATACGAACAGTTATCCTCGTACTGATACTTTTTTGAGTATCAGTCCGAGGATGAGTTGCGGCACCGATATGGACAGTTGCGGCACCGATATTGACAGTTGCGGCACCGATATGGATAGTTGCGGCACTCATACGAACAGTTATCCTCGTACTGATACTTTTTTGAGTATCAGTCCGAGGATGAGTTGCGGCACCGATATGGACAGTTGCGGCACCGATATGGACAGTTGCGGCACTCATACGAACAGTTATCCTCGTACTGATACTTTTTGAGTATCAGTCCGAGGATGAGTTGCGGCACCGATATGGACAGTTGCGGCACCGATATTGACAGTTGCGGCACCGATATGGATAGTTGCGGCACTCATACGAACAGTTATCCTCGTACTGATACTTTTTTGAGTATCAGTCCGAGGATGAGTTGCGGCACCGATATGGACAGTTGCGGCACCGATATGGACAGTTGCGGCACTCATACGAACAGTTATCCTCGTACTGATACTTTTTTGAGTATCAGTCCGAGGATGAGTTGCGGCACCGATATGGACAGTTGCGGCACTGATATGGACAGTTGCAGCACTGATATGTACAGTTGCGGCACCGATATGGATAGTTGCGGCACTCATAAGAACAGTTATCCTCGTACTGATACTTTTTTGAGTATCAGTCCGATGATGAGTTGCGGCACTGATATGGACAGTTGCGGCACTCATACGAACAGTTATCCTCGTACTGATGCTTTTTTGAGTATCAGTCCGAGGATGAGTTGCGGCACCGATATGGACAGTTGCGGCACCGATATTGACAGTTGCGGCACCGATATGGATAGTTGCGGCACTCATACGAACAGTTATCCTCGTACTGATACTTTTTTGAGTATCAGTCCGAGGATGAGTTGCGGCACCGATATGGACAGTTGCGGCACCGATATGGACAGTTGCGGCACTCATAAGAACAGTTATCCTCGTACTGATACTTTTTTGAGTATCAGTCCGAGGATGAGTTGCGGCACCGATATGGACAGTTGCGGCACCGATATGGACAGTTGCGGCACTGATATGGATAGTTGCGGCACCGATATGGATAGTTGCGGCACTGATATGGACAGTTGCGGCACTGATATGGACAGTTGCGGCACCGATATGGACAGTTGCGGCACTCATACGAACAGTTATCCTCGTACTGATACTTTTTTGAGTATCAGTCCGAGGATGAGTTGCGGCACCGATATGGACAGTTGCGGCACCGATATTGACAGTTGCGGCACCGATATGGATAGTTGCGGCACTCATACGAACAGTTATCCTCGTACTGATACTTTTTGAGTATCAGTCCGAGGATGAGTTGCGGCACCGATATGGACAGTTGCGGCACCGATATGGACAGTTGCGGCACTCATACGAACAGTTATCCTCGTACTGATACTTTTTGAGTATCAGTCCGAGGATGAGTTGCGGCACCGATATGGACAGTTGCGGCACCGATATGGACAGTTGCGGCACCGATATGGATAGTTGCGGCACTCATAAGAACAGTTATCCTCGTACTGATACTTTTTTGAGTATCAGTCCGAGGATGAGTTGCGGCACCGATATGGACAGTTGCGGCACCGATATGGACAGTTGCGGCACCGATATGGATAGTTGCGGCACCGATATGGATAGTTGCGGCACTGATATGGACAGTTGCGGCACCGATATGGACAGTTGCGGCACCGATATGGATAGTTGCGGCACCGATATGGATAGTTGCGGCACCGATATGGACAGTTGCGGCACTGATATGGACAGTTGCGGCACCGATATGGACAGTTGCGGCACCGATATGGATAGTTGCGGCACTCATACGAACAGTTATCCTCGTACTGATACTTTTTTGAGTATCAGTCCGATGATGAGTTGCGGCACTGATATGGACAGTTGCGGCACTCATACGAACAGTTATCCTCGTACTGATGCTTTTTTGAGTATCAGTCCGAGGATGAGTTGCGGCACCGATATGGACAGTTGCGGCACCGATATGGATAGTTGCGGCACTCATACGAACAGTTATCCTCGTACTGATACTTTTTTGAGTATCAGTCCGATGATGAGTTGCGGCACTGATATGGACAGTTGCGGCACCGATATGGACAGTTGCGGCACCGATATGGACAGTTGCGGCACCGATATGGATAGTTGCGGCACTGATATGGACAGTTGCGGCACCGATATGGACAGTTGCGGCACCGATATGGATAGTTGCGCCACTCATACGAACAGTTATCCTCGTACTGATACTTTTTTGAGTATTAGTCAGAGGATGAGTTGCGGCACCGATATGGTCAGTTGCGGCACCGATATGGACAGTTGCGGCACCGATATGGACAGTTGCGGCACCGATATGGACAGTTGCGGCACTCATACGAACAGTTATCCTCGTACTGATACTTTTTTGAGTATCAGTCCGAGGATGAGTTGCGGCACCGATATGGACAGTTGCGGCACCGATATGGACAGTTGCGGCACCGATATGGATAGTTGCGGCACTCATACGAACAGTTATCCTCGTACTGATACTTTTTTGAGTATCAGTCCGAGAATGAGTTGCGGCACCGATATGGACAGTTGCGGCACCGATATGGACAGTTGCGGCACCGATATGGATAGTTGCGGCACCGATATGGATAGTTGCGGCACCGATATGGACAGTTGCGGCACTGATATGGACAGTTGCAGCACTGATATGTACAGTTGCGGCACCGATATGGATAGTTGCGGCACTCATACGAACAGTTATCCTCGTACTGATACTTTTTGAGTATCAGTCCGAGGATGAGTTGCGGCACCGATATGGACAGTTGCGGCACCGATATGGACAGTTGCGGCACTGATATGGACAGTTGCGGCACCGATATGGATAGTTGCGGCACTGATATGGACAGTTGCGGCACCGATATGGACAGTTGCGGCACCGATATGGACAGTTGCGGCACTCATACGAACAGTTATCCTCGTACTGATACTTTTTTGAGTATCAGTCCGAGGATGAGTTGCGGCACCGATATGGACAGTTGCGGCACAAATCTTCTTTTTTGTTCTTTTTTTTTCTCCCCCGTTTGTTCCCCGATATGGACAGTTGCGGCACCGATATGGATAGTTGCGGCACTCATACGAACAGTTATCCTCGTACTGATACTTTTTGAGTATCAGTCCGAGGATGAGTTGCGGCACCGATATGGACAGTTGCGGCACCGATATGGACAGTTGCGGCACCGATATGGATAGTTGCGGCACCGATATGGACAGTTGCGGCACCGATATGGGACAGTTGCGGCACCGATATGGATAGTTGCGGCACTCATTACGAACAGTTATCCTCGTACTGATACTTTTTTGAGTATCAGTCGAGGATGAGTTGCGGCACCGATATGGACAGTTGCGGCACCGATATGGACAGTTGCGGCACCGATATGGATAGTTGCGGCACTCATACGAACAGTTATCCTCGTACTGATACTTTTTTGAGTATCAGTCCGAGGATGAGTTGCGGCACCGATATGGACAGTTGCGGCACCGATATGGACAGTTGCGGCACCGATATGGACAGTTGCGGCACCGATATGGATAGTTGCGGCACTCATACGAACAGTTATCCTCGTACTGATACTTTTTTGAGTATCAGTCCGAGGATGAGTTGCGGCACCGATATGGACAGTTGCGGCACCGATATGGACAGTTGCGGCACCGATATGGATAGTTGCGGCACTCATACGAACAGTTATCCTCGTACGGATACTTTTTTGAGTATCAGTCCGAGGATGAGTTGCGGCACCGATATGGACAGTTGCGGCACCGATATGGATAGTTGCGGCACCGATATGGATAGTTGCGGCACCGATATGGACAGTTGCGGCACTGATATGGACAGTTGCAGCACTGATATGGACAGTTGCGGCACCGATATGGATAGTTGCGGCACTCATACGAACAGTTATCCTCGTACTGATACTTTTTTGAGTATCAGTCCGAGGATGAGTTGCGGCACCGATATGGACAGTTGCGGCACCGATATGGACAGTTGCGGCACCGATATGGACAGTTGCGGCACCGATATGGATAGTTGCGGCACTCATACGAACAGTTATCCTCGTACTGATACTTTTTTGAGTATCAGTCCGAGGATGAGTTGCGGCACCGATATGGACAGTTGCGGCACCGATATGGACAGTTGCGGCACCGATATGGACAGTTGCGGCACCGATATGGATAGTTGCGGCACTCATACGAACAGTTATCCTCGTACTGATACTTTTTTGAGTATCAGTCCGAGGATGAGTTGCGGCACCGATATGGACAGTTGCGGCACCGATATGGACAGTTGCGGCACCGATATGGACAGTTGCGGCACCGATATGGATAGTTGCGGCACTGATATGGACAGTTGCAGCACTGATATGGGCAGTTGTGGCACCGATATGGATAGTTGCGGCACTCATACGAACAGTTATCCTCGTACTGATACTTTTTTGAGTATCAGTCCGAGGATGAGTTGCGGCACCGATATGTACATTTGCGGCACCGATATGGACAGTTGCGGCACTCATACGAACAGATATCCTCGTACAGATACTTTTTGAGTATCAGTCTGAGGATAATTTGCGGCACTGATATGGACATTTGCGGCACCGATATGTACATTTGCGGCACCGATATGGATAGTTGCGGCACTCATACGAACAGTTATCCTCGTACTGATACTTTTTGAGTATCAGTCCGAGGATGAGTTGCGGCACCGATATGGACAGTTGCGGAACAGATATGGACAGTTGCGGCACTCATACGAACAGTTATCCTCGTACTGATACTTTTTTGAGTATCAGTCCGAGGATGAGTTGCGGCACCGATATGGACAGTTGCGGCACCGATATGGACAGTTGCGGCACCGATATGGACAGTTGCGGCACCGATATGAACAATTGCGGCACCGATATGGACAGTTGCGGCACTCATACGAACAGTTATCCTCGTACTGATACTTTTTTGAGTATCAGTCCGAGGATGAGTTGCGGCACCGATATGGACAGTTGCGGCACCGATATGGACAGTTGCGGCACTGATATGGATAGTTGCGGCACTCATACGAACAGTTATCCTCGTACTGATACTTTTTGAGTATCAGTCCGAGGATGAGTTGCGGCACCGATATGGACAGTTGCGGCACCGATATGGACAGTTGTGGCACCGATATGGACAGTTGCGGCACCGATATGGATAGTTACGGCACTGATATGGACAGTTGCCGCACTGATATGGACAGTTGCGGCACCGATATGGATAGTTGCGGCACTCATACGAACAGTTATCCTCGTACTGATACTTTTTGAGTATCAGTCCGAGGATGAGTTGCGGCACCGATATGGACAGTTGCGGCACCGATATGGATAGTTGCGGCACCGATATGGATAGTTGCGGCACCGATATGGACAGTTGCGGCACTGATATGGACAGTTGCAGCACTGATATGGATAGTTGCGGCACCGATATGGATAGTTGCGGCACTCATACGAACAGTTATCCTCGTACTGATACTTTTTTGAGTATCAGTCCGACGATGAGTTGCGGCACCGATATGGACATTTGCGGCACCGATATGGACAGTTGCGGCACCGATATGGACAGTTGCGGCACTGATATGGACAGTTGCGGCACTGATATGGACAGTTGCGGCACTGATATGGATAGTTGCGGCACTCATACGAACAGTTATCCTCGTACTGATACTTTTTTGAGTATCAGTCCGACGATGAGTTGCGGCACCGATATGGACATTTGCGGCACCGATATGGACAGTTGCAGCACTGATATGGATAGTTGCGGCACCGATATGGACAGTTGCGGCACTGATATGGACAGTTGCAGCACTGATATGGACAGTTGCGGCACCGATATGGACAGTTGCGGCACTCATACGAACAGTTATCCTCGTACTGATACTTTTTTGAGTATCAGTCCGAGGATGAGTTGCGGCACCGATATGGACAGTTGCGGCACCGATATGGATAGTTGCGGCACCGATATGGACAGTTGCGGCACCGATATGGACAGTTGCGGCACTGATATGGACAGTTGCGGCACTGATATGGACAGTTGCGGCACCGATATGGACAGTTGCGGCACTCATACGAACAGTTATCCTCGTACTGATACTTTTTTGAGTATCAGTCCGACGATGAGTTGCGGCACCGATATGGACATTTGCGGCACCGATATGGACAGTTGCAGCACTGATATGGATAGTTGCGGCACCGATATGGACAGTTGCGGCACTCATACGAACAGTTATCCTCGTACTGATACTTTTTTGAGTATCAGTCCGACGATGAGTTGCGGCACCGATATGGACAGTTGCGGCACCGATATGGACAGTTGCGGCACCGATATGGATAGTTGCGGCACCGATATGGACAGTTGCGGCACCGATATGGACAGTTGCAGCACTGATATGGATAGTTGCGGCACCGATATGGACAGTTGCGGCACTCATACGAACAGTTATCCTCGTACTGATACTTTTTTGAGTATCAGTCCGACGATGAGTTGCGGCACCGATATGGACATTTGCGGCACCGATATGGACAGTTGCGGCACTCATACGAACAGTTATCCTCGTACAGATACTTTTTTGAGTATCAGTCTGAGGATAATTTGCGGCACTGATATGGACATTTGCGGCACCGATATGTACAGTTGCGGCACTGATATGGACAGTTGCAGCACTGATATGGATAGTTGCGGCACCGATATGGACAGTTGCGGCACTGATATGGACAGTTGCAGCACTGATATGGATAGTTGCGGCACCGATATGGACAGTTGCGGCACTCATACGAACAGTTATCCTCGTACTGATACTTTTTTGAGTATCAGTCCGAGGATGAGTTGCGGCACCGATATGGACAGTTGCGGCACCGATATGGACAGTTGCGGCACCGATATGGACAGTTGCGGCACCGATATGGATAGTTGCGGCACTGATATGGACAGTTGCGGCACCGATATGGACAGTTGCGGCACCGATATGGATAGTTGCCGCACTCATACGAACAGTTATCCTCGTACTGATACTTTTTTGAGTTTCAGTCCGAGCATGAGTTGCGGCACCAATATGGATAGTTGCGGCACTCATACGAACAGTTATCCTCGTACTGATACTTTTTTGAGTTTCAGTCCGAGCATGAGTTGCGGCACTGATATGGATAGTTGCGGCACTGATATGGACAGTTGCGGCACCGATATGGACAGTTGCGGCACCGATATGGATAGTTGCGGCACTCATACGAACAGTTATCCTCGTACTGATACTTTTTGAGTATCAGTCCGAGGATGAGTTGCGGCACCGATATGGACAGTTGCGGCACTGATATGGACAGTTGCGGCACCGATATGGACAGTTGCGGCACCGATATGGATAGTTGCGGCACTCATACGAACAGTTATCCTCGTACTGATACTTTTTGAGTATCAGTCCGAGGATGAGTTGCGGCACCGATATGGACAGTTGCGGCACCGATATAGACAGTTGCGGCACCGATATGGACAGTTGCGGCACCGATATGGACAGTTGCGGCACCGATATGGATAGTTACGGCACTGATATGGACAGTTGCCGCACTGATATGGACAGTTGCGGCACCAATATGGATAGTTGCGGCACTCATACGAACAGTTATCCTCGTACTGATACTTTTTTGAGTATCAGTCCGAGGATGAGTTGCGGCACCGATATGGACAGTTGCGGCACCGATATGGATAGTTGCGGCACCGATATGGATAGTTGCGGCACCGATATGGACAGTTGCGGCACTGATATGGACAGTTGCAGCACTGATATGGACAGTTGCGGCACCGATATGGATAGTTGCGGCACTCATACGAACAGTTATCCTCGTACTGATACTTTTTTGAGTATCAGTCCGAGGATGAGTTGCGGCACCGATATGGACAGTTGCGGCACCGATATGGATAGTTGCGGCACCGATATGGATAGTTGCGGCACCGATATGGACAGTTGCGGCACTGATATGGACAGTTGCGGCACCGATATGGACAGTTGCGGCACCGATATGGATAGTTGCGGCACTCATACGAACAGTTATCCTCGTACTGATACTTTTTTGAGTTTCAGTCCGAGGATGAGTTGCGGCACCGATATGGACAGTTGCGGCACCGATATGGACAGTTGCGGCACCGATATGGACAGTTGCGGCACCGATATGGATAGTTGCGGCACTCATACGAACAGTTATCCTCGTACTGATACTTTTTTGAGTATCAGTCCGAAGATGAGTTGCGGCACCGATATGGACAGTTGCGGCACCGATATGGACAGTTGCGGCACCGATATGGACAGTTGCGGCACCGATATGGATAGTTGCGGCACTGATATGGACAGTTGCAGCACTGATATGGGCAGTTGTGGCACCGATATGGATAGTTGCGGCACTCATACGAACAGTTATCCTCGTACTGATACTTTTTTGAGTATCAGTCCGAGGATGAGTTGCGGCACCGATATGTACATTTGCGGCACCGATATGGACAGTTGCGGCACTCATACGAACAGATATCCTCGTACAGATACTTTTTTGAGTATCAGTCTGAGGATAATTTGCGGCACTGATATGGACATTTGCGGCACCGATATGTACAGTTGCGGCACCGATATGGACAGTTGCGGCACCGATATGGATAGTTGCGGCACCGATATGGATAGTTGCGGCACTGATATGGACAGTTGCAGCACTGATATGGACAGTTGCGGCACCGATATGGATAGTTGCGGCACTCATAGGAACAGTTATCCTCGTACTGATACTTTTTTGAGTATCAGTCGGAGGATGAGTTGCGGCACCGATATGGACAGTTGCGGCACCGATATGGACAGTTGCGGCACCGATATGGACAGTTGCGGCACCGATATGGATAGTTGCGGCACTGATATGGACAGTTGCGGCACCGATATGGACAGTTGCGGCACCGATATGGATAGTTGCCGCACTCATACGAACAGTTATCCTCGTACTGATACTTTTTTGAGTTTCAGTCCGAGCATGAGTTGCGGCACCAATATGGATAGTTGCGGCACTCATACGAACAGTTATCCTCGTACTGATACTTTTTTGAGTTTCAGTCCGAGCATAGTTGCGGCACTGATATGGATAGTTGCGGCACTGATATGGACAGTTGCGGCACCGATATGGACAGTTGCGGCACCGATATGGATAGTTGCGGCACTCATACGAACAGTTATCCTCGTACTGATACTTTTTTGAGTATCAGTCCGAGGATGAGTTGCGGCACCGATATGGACAGTTGCGGCACCGATATAGACAGTTGCGGCACCGATATGGACAGTTGCGGCACCGATATGGATAGTTGCGGCACTCATACGAACAGTTATCCTCGTACTGATACTTTTTTGAGTATCAGTCCGAGGATGAGTTGCGGCACCGATATGGACAGTTGCGGCACCGATATAGACAGTTGCGGCACCGATATGGACAGTTGCGGCACCGATATGGATAGTTGCGGCACTGATATGGACAGTTGCAGCACTGATATGGACAGTTGCGGCACCGATATGGATAGTTGCGGCACTCATACGAACAGTTATCCTCGTACTGATACTTTTTGAGTATCAGTCCGAGGATGAGTTGCGGCACCGATATGGACAGTTGCAGCACCGATATGGATAGTTGCGGCACCGATATGGACAGTTGCGGCACCGATATGGACAGTTGCGGCACTGATATGGACAGTTGCGGCACCGATATGGACATTTGCGGCACCGATATGGACAGTTGCGGCACTCATACGAACAGTTATCCTCGTACTGATACTTTTTGAGTATCAGTCCGAGGATGAGTTGCGGCACCGATATGGACAGTTGCGGCACCGATATGGACAGTTGCGGCACCGATATGGACAGTTGCGGCACCGATATGGATAGTTGCGGCACCGATATGGATAGTTGCGGCACTGATATGGACAGTTGCAGCACTGATATGGACAGTTGCAGCACCGATATGGATAGTTGCGGCACTCATACGAACAGTTATCCTCGTACTGATACTTTTTGAGTATCAGTCCGAGGATGAGTTGCGGCACCGATATGGACAGTTGCGGCACCGATATGGACAGTTGCGGCACCGATATGGACAGTTGCGGCACCGATATGGATAGTTGCGGCACTGATATGGACAGTTGCGGCACCGATATGGACAGTTGCGGCACCGATATGGATAGTTGCGGCACTCATACGAACAGTTATCCTCGTACTGATACTTTTTTGAGTTTCAGTCCGAGGATGAGTTGCGGCACTGATATGGATAGTTGCGGCACCGATATGGACAGTTGCGGCACCGATATAGACAGTTGCGGCACCGATATGGACAGTTGCGGCACCGATATGGACAGTTGCGGCACCGATATGGATAGTTGCGGCACCGATATGGATAGTTGCGGCACTGATATGGACAGTTGCAGCACTGATATGGACAGTTGCGGCACCGATATGGATAGTTGCGGCACTCATACGAACAGTTATCCTCGTACTGATACTTTTTGAGTATCAGTCCGAGGATGAGTTGCGGCACCGATATGGACAGTTGCGGCACCGATATGGACAGTTGCGGCACCGATATGGATAGTTGCGGCACTGATATGGACAGTTGCAGCACTGATATGGACAGTTGCGGCACCGATATGGATAGTTGCGGCACTCATACGAACAGTTATCCTCGTACTGATACTTTTTGAGTATCAGTCCGAGGATGAGTTGCGGCACCGATATGGACAGTTGCGGCACCGATATGGACAGTTGCGGCACCGATATGGACAGTTGCGGCACCGATATGGATAGTTGCGGCACTGATATGGACAGTTGCGGCACCGATATGGACAGTTGCGGCACCGATATGGATAGTTGCGGCACTCATACGAACAGTTATCCTCGTACTGATACTTTTTTGAGTATCAGTCCGAGCATGAGTTGCGGCACTGATATGGATAGTTGCGGCACCGATATGGACAGTTGCGGCACCGATATAGACAGTTGCGGCACCGATATTTTGGACAGTTGCGGCACCGATATGGATAGTTGCGGCACTGATATGGACAGTTGCAGCACTGATATGGACAGTTGCGGCACCGATATGGATAGTTGCGGCACTCATACGAACAGTTATCCTCGTACTGATACTTTTTGAGTATCAGTCCGAGGATGAGTTGCGGCACCGATATGGACAGTTGCGGCACCGATATGGATAGTTGCGGCACCGATATGGATAGTTGCGGCACCGATATGGACAGTTGCGGCACTGATATGGACAGTTGCGGCACCGATATGGACATTTGCGGCACCGATATGGACAGTTGCGGCACTCATACGAACAGTTATCCTCGTACTGATACTTTTTGAGTATCAGTCCGAAGATGAGTTGCGGCACCGATATGGACAGTTGCGGCACCGATATGGACAGTTGCGGCACCGATATGGACAGTTGCGGCACCGATATGGATAGTTGCGGCACCGATATGGATAGTTGCGGCACTGATATGGACAGTTGCAGCACTGATATGGACAGTTGCGGCACCGATATGGATAGTTGCGGCACCGATATGGACAGTTGCGGCACCGATATGGACAGTTGCGGCACCGATATGGATAGTTGCGGCACTCATACGAACAGTTATCCTCGTACTGATACTTTTTTGAGTTTCAGTCCGAGCATGAGTTGCGGCACTGATATGGATAGTTGCGGCACCGATATGGACAGTTGCGGCACCGATATAGACAGTTTCGGCACCGATATGGACAGTTGCGGCACCGATATGGATAGTTACGGCACTGATATGGACAGTTGCAGCACTGATATGGACAGTTGCGGCACCGATATGGATAGTTGCGGCACTCATACGAACAGTTATCCTCGTACTGATACTTTTTTGAGTATCAGTCCGAGGATGAGTTGCGGCACCGATATGGACAGTTGCGGCACCGATATGGATAGTTGCGGCACCGATATGGATAGTTGCGGCACCGATATGGACAGTTGCGGCACTGATATGGACAGTTGCGGCACCGATATGGACATTTGCGGCACCGATATGGACAGTTGCGGCACTCATACGAACAGTTATCCTCGTACTGATACTTTTTGAGTATCAGTCCGAAGATGAGTTGCGGCACCGATATGGACAGTTGCGGCACCGATATGGACAGTTGCGGCACCGATATGGACAGTTGCGGCACCGATATGGATAGTTGCGGCACCGATATGGATAGTTGCGGCACTGATATGGACAGTTGCAGCACTGATATGGACAGTTGCGGCACCGATATGGACAGTTGAGGCACTCATACGAACAGTTATCCTCGTACTGATACTTTTTGAGTATCAGTCCGAGGATGAGTTGCGGCACCGATATGGACAGTTGCGGCACCGATATGGACAGTTGCGGCACCGATATGGACAGTTGCGGCACCGATATGGACAGTTGCGGCACCGATATGGACAGTTGCGGCACTGATATGGACAGTTGCGGCACCGATATGGACAGTTGCGGCACCGATATGGATAGTTGCGGCACTCATACGAACAGTTATCCTCGTACTGATACTTTTTTGAGTTTCAGTCCGAGCATGAGTTGCGGCACTGATATGGATAGTTGCGGCACCGATATGGACAGTTGCGGCACCGATATGGACAGTTGCGGCACTGATTTGGATAGTTGCGGCACTCATAGGAACAGTTATCCTCGTACTGATACTTTTTTGAGTATCAGTCCGAGGATGAGTTGCGGCACTGATATGGATAGTTGCGGCACCGATATGGACAAATTCGGCACCGATATGGACAGTTGCGGCACCGATATGGACAGTTGAGGCACTCATACGAACAGTTATCCTCGTACTGATACTTTTTGAGTATCAGTCCGAGGATGAGTTGCGGCACCGATATGGACAGTTGCGGCACCGATATGGACAGTTGCGGCACCGATATGGACAGTTGGGCACCGATATGGATAGTTGCGGCACTGATATGGACAGTTGCAGCACTGATATGGACAGTTGCGGCACCGATATGGATAGTTGCGGCACTCATACGAACAGTTATCCTCGTACTGATACTTTTTTGAGTATCAGTTCGAGGATGAGTTGCGGCACTGATATGGACAGTTGCGGCACTCATACGAACAGTTATCCTCGTACTGATACTTTTTTGAGTATCAGTCCGAGGATGAGTTGCGGCACCGATATGGACAGTTGCGGCACCGATATGGACAGTTGCGGCACCGATATGGACAGTTGCGGCACCGATATGGATAGATAAACACCATTCTTGGTGCAGAACAATCAGTGAATGAATGAAAATCACTTGATGATCTGGGTCGATGATTTCAAACAAATATAGAGAATTGATGATGGAAATGAGATTTTGATGAACCTAAGTAAACAAGATTGCCAATTGGCAACGTGCTTTCTCAATTGAGCATTCACTCACACTGACCGACTATTCTATTATATTCACTTCACTCGTGATCACCCTTCGAAGGGTGAACGTGTTAAGGAGGCGAACTTACTGTCTAGACAATAGTGTGTCGCCGTCTCGCCATTGTCTACAGACAAGTGACATTTTTCCTCTTAATTATTCGCGATTTTTTTGTCCCTCTCGTGACCACAATTACACATATGACTCAATTCGCTTAAATTGAACTCTACCTATTAAGCAAAAAATGCATATGTTCTGGTTGTATACATATTATAATAACTTCTCGCCGGAATGGAGATTAAAGTTTACACAATCAGGATGGCAAATTTTGTTATATAAGAAAATTAGTGTCCCAATTCTAGGATCCAAGTATACTCACAGTTGGGTCAATGCACCCGAAAGAATCCTCCTATGGACCGCTCTGAGTCTATAGTGTCCATAGGACCCAAGTTTACTCACAGTTTGGTCAATGCACCCGAAAGAATCCTCCTATAAACCGCTCTGAGTCCATAGTGTCCATAGGATTCAAGTTTACTCACAGTTGGGTCAATGCACCCGAAAGAATCCTCCTATAAACCGCTCTGAGTCCATAGTGTCCATAGGACTCAAGTTTACTCACAGTTGGGTCAATGCACCCGAAAGAATCCTCCTATAAACCGCTCTGAGTCCATAGTGTCCATAGGACAAAAGTTTAAGGAGTCCAACATAGTGCTTCTTCTCGACTGGCCTACCTTACCCGAGATTTACTGGCTTTGCCTCACTCTCTGTGTGTGCCTGTGAGTGTTTTGTCCATTCTCGAAATAGTTTGTCCAACAGTTGAGTGCACTTGACATGTCTGTGCACTTTCAGATCATCTCTCGCCTTACCGTTCACTCACTCTCACAAAAATAATCGAGTCACCTTCGATGTTGATGATCGCCTTTAGAGACCAGGTTTGGTCATCTACAGTGTGATACATCGAAAGTGGCTTTATTGTTTGACTGCTGCCACTTGACCCCGCACTCGGTGCTTTTAGGTCGGCCATAGTGAGATTACCAGTTTGTGCCTTAACTTTAGGCAGCTTTTGGTTGGTTGACTTTGAATGCAATTTCGTCAAGGATTTTGTTCACCCCAGCGTCCTGTTCGGCTTCATTTTCCGAATCGCCATGTACGCAATTCAAAGTCTCCTCGACTATAGTTGATATAAAAGTAATTATTAATAGAGTTTTATCGTTATTTGGCAAAAGTATACACTTACTCAACTCATCCTTCACGTACATCTTCATGTTCTTCTCGAATTGGCGCAATATGCCTGCAATCTGTTCTGGCTTCATCTGATCGTTAGTAGCTTTCATTACGCCTGATGCTCAACCTATTGCACCAGCGATCACGCTGTTTGCTTTGAGCATCTACAATTGGATGATAATGTTTGTCATATATGGATGTAAATCAAGAAGTGATAAGGTGCATGGCAGTGTTTGACCACAACCACCAACAATAATCGGTTGAGACACGCATATGGCAGTGTTGTTCCGAGGTGACTGCTGTGGACATGGTGGAGGTGCACCACTTTGGCCAACCATGAAGATGGCACACCGATCGAGTTTGTAAATGGTAGTCAGGTATCAAAGCTCATTCCTGAGATTGCGGCTTTTAAAGTGCAACGAACTGAATGACTAGAGAGTGGCCAGTGTGTAGTGATAAGGTTTGGTGGCCCGCCACAACCAAGGACGCACCTTGACCGAGATAGAGGCGCCGAGTATTGTACTGTAGCAGCCATCCAACGACAACTGCAATGAAACTGAATGGCCTGAGTATGGACAAGATTGGGATGAGCCCGCCATCAACAAGGATGAACATTGACGGAGAGTCCTTTTAGAGTAGATCATTTTGGCAGAGCAGCGTCCAACGACTTGGGTTAGCAACGATAACGCATTCGAATGGGTTGAGTAATGGGTAAAGTTGTGTTTGGCGCCACGGTTGGCCCACCACCGGAAACTGAGTGCACATTCGTAAACGACCACTACATCTGCCGCTTGAATAGCATGACAGGACGTAACAGTCTTTACCGTAGGACAAACTTTAATTTCGGTTTTGTCCCCATCCTTATTCTAGTACGAGCAGATGTCGATGCACTAAATCTATCTATTGGCAAACTCCTCTCAAAGTCAATCTTCACTGAGCACATGGCCAAATTCTTTGTGGAGCTGACGCCAAGCACACGATTGGGTCAATGCACCGAAAGAATCCTCCTATGGACCGCACTGAGTCAATAGTGTCCATAAGACCCAAGTTTACTCACATTTGGGTCAATGCACCCGAAAGAATCCTCCTATGGACCGCTCTTAGTCCATAGTGTCCCCAAGACCCAAGTTTACACACGATTGGGTCAATACACCCGAAAGAATCCTCCTATGGACCGCACTGAGTCCATAGTGTCCATAGGACCCAAGTTTACTCACAGTTTGGTCAATACACCCGAAAGAATCCACCTATGTACCACTCTGAGTCCATAGTGTCCATAGGACCCAAGTTTGCTCACAGTTGGGTCAATGCACCCGATAGAATCCTCGTATGGTCCAAAGGGGCCAATCGAATCCATTGGTTCAATATGTATGTTACCATCGAACACATGTCTTGTTCGATGATGTATGCATTTCCATACGCGTTCGTGTATGTTTTTGTATGTCAGTGTATGTTGTGTTCGACGACCGTCGAACACATGACGCATCGAACACATGTCGGCAGACGATAATCCAACAGACACATGCACACGACAGTCACATTCGAGTGCACTTGTCCGCTATCTGACCATAAGCGAGCACACACGAACAGCTCCATCAACAGCATAATCCAACAGACACATGCACACGACAGTCACATTTGAGTGCACTTGTCCGCTATCTGACCATAAGCGAGCACACACGAACAGCTCCATCAACAGCATAATCCAACAGACACATGCACACGACAGTCACATTTGAGTGCACTTGCCTTCTATCTCAGAGCAAACATTCTCTTCCGTTTTAGTCCTAAACAAACAACACTCGACACGGCACGGGTCATGGTGCAATGCCAGTTTTTTCACATGATTACTATGATCACAACAAACGAGATGTGCCTACCACTAAAACAAGCAGCCAGACCAATGTGCCACTGCATAATTTGTTGTCATTTGTCACTTGGCACCGGCACAACCGAAACAAAAGTGTCAGTGAGTGAGTATTCATTGTATGTGCAGTGAACGGGTAATGTGTTCATGTGTGTTGTGTGTTCTGGCTAGGCAGGCAGTCTCTAGTACATCCAGTTCACCTTGCCGCCTGTCGCTTTCATCCTTTAGTGATGTTGTTAGGGCGCAAATTGTGGAACTGTGTGAGTGTTCTGGTGCTGAGTCATGTGCTCTGATAACACGAGACACAATACAATGGATGCAAATGACACTCAATACATGAAAGAGTCAATTAACATGTTGCTACATTAAAGTTATTCAATACAACAGTGAGAAGCGCAAACAACAGATGGCACCACCATCTCCGTTAAGGTTACTAAATTAGAATAATTAGTTATTCAATACAACAGTGAGAAGCGCAAACAACAGATGGCACCACCATCTGTTCTAGGTCTAGCGCAACTATTCGCGGAATGAGTGACTTGCTCGTGATCAGAGCCATGGCCAACTACCAAGCAATTGACCACACTTGACAAAATGATCATTCCATTGTGTGTGCTCGTGTTCATTGTGCTGATTTATTGCCCAACCACACGATGCACACACACAGATTGTAAGCAATGATGAGCGCAGAGTCGGGCACAACATTACAGCCACTGGCCACTGCAACCATCACAGTAACCACCAAACAAAACAGTGCGCACACACATCAAGGACAACTGAACTCTCGAGTCAGTGACCAGTCTTGGGCACAGCATTGCGGCCACCGGCAACCGTCACTGACACCACCAACTTCCAAACAACACAGTCCTCACACACACCCAAATGGATCGATCACTAATCACGAGCCATGATCACCCTCTCGGCCAGATCATTGCAGTCGTCGGCCCAGTGACAGATCCCAACAACACTCAAACATCATTGCCCTAACAGCCAATAGACAACAGACCTGACTTGACCTGTCACCGCACTAATGGGTACAACATTGCTGCCGCTGGGCACAGTAACGGTCACCTCCAGCACCCGTACGACCCTCACAAACGCACACACAATAGATCAGTCACCCTCGCCCCAGCCGTAACCACACACTCGGGAACACCATAACAGTAGTCGGTTACACCGTCATACATCACTCCGTGTTCGGTGTAGTTGATGGACACTATCCTTGATTTCAAAGCGATGCTATAAAGGGTCACGCAAATGTACGTACGCGCTTCACTGCATAGTGTCGCAGTACGTACATTTGCTTGACCCTTTATAGCTTTCCTTTGAAACCTTCACTATCCACCGTTGGGGTGCAATCGGTCCAACTCCGCCACCATCCCAATCCACTAGCCACATGTCCACATCCAACCCAACTCATAATACGATCTAGTCAACCGAAGCCATCAACCATCTCCAAGTGCACATTCCCTTTAAGTGAATACATCATCACTGTACTCACACTCCTGAGTATGTCCCACACACCAAAAGGTTATCATTAAAAAGATTTTAATATTTTATTAAATAAAAAAGAGATTACAGAGTCGTTATGTACCATGTCGCACTTGGTGTTACAAAAAAGACAACTTTCGAATTGTAAAATATGAATAAAGTGTACACAACATTTTTAAGTGTAAGGAAACAGAAAAGAGTTCACAAACAAATGCTCAAAGAGAGAGATATAGACAGAGAAGGGGTGAAATAGAAAGAGGTATATGTGTTGTGTAGTGAGTGTGGGGTGTTCGATAACGTTACAGGAAAAAAATAAAGCTGCTGTTCTCGAGATAGACAGTAATATCATATTGAGTTGTGAGCATGTTGGTGTACATAAAGGTTAAGAGTTAAAACTAAGCTGACACGTCTTTGCTATACATAACGCTCATACATGTTCACATGGCTACATCTCACTCACCATTGGAACCAGCAGCACCAGGAGCAGCAGGAGCAGCAGAAGCGGGCTGGTGAACAGGGCAAAGGACCCTTCCAAAAGCAGTACGCAAGAATGATGGCATGTAACTGGCCAAAGTAGACAGGACACCAGTACGGGAAGAGTCGGTTGGAGCTTCTGATTCGGCAGTATTCTCACCAGTGGACTCAGAGTCCGACTCACTGTCACAGGTCAAGTAGCTTGAGTGCGAAGAACGCTCAAAGGAGCCCCTTGAAGTAGTCGATGGTCGTCGCTGTTGCTCCAAAGCCAACCAAGCGGCATAGTCGTCCTGCCAACCAGAAGAAGAGGACGATGGTTTTTCTTTAGCTACTTTCCCCTCAAGGGTCAGTCCAACACCCCAAACCATTTGCAAGTGTTGAGAGTTGGTCAACTGAATGCGCTCACTGTTGACTGGGCTGGGAGTCGAAGTGGAAAACGAATAATGGGATTGTGAACTCACGCTGGGGGTGCTGTGAACAAGCCAAGAGTGTGGAGTGAGGGGCGTTGAACAATAGTTACGGCACAGGCAGCGCACAGCAGTTGGAGTGGCCACTTGTTCAGTGGTTGATGGTCCCGCGGAAGCAGCAGCACCAGGTGAAGGGCTCACCTCAGCAGTGGCAGATGGACCAGCCGAAGCAGCAGCAGGTGATGAGCTCACTTGAGCAGAGGCAGATGGACCAACCGAAGCAATCGCAGAGTCGGATTCACCTTGATACAACTCGGGCAGGTCAAAACCAACCGAAACTTCCGACCAAATGCGACACAACTGCGGATCAGTAGAGCCAGCCTTAATGCCAGTCGACAGTCGTTTGCTTGAAGTAGCACAAGAAGGAGACGAAGCTTGACGCTTCTCAGTGGGAGTGTTGACAGTGGCACTGCCCGACACAGGTGAACCACTGCTCGAGACGCCATCAGCTGCAGCAGAAACACCTTCATTCAGTACTTGCTGGTCGGGTGGGCTGACCATGGGTGCCAACGGAGCGTCACGGTGCACATAGTCTTCAGGAATATTCTTGTAGCACTTAGGGCACACAGCAGATGAGCTTGAAGCGTCCATACCTTCACCAGTGCATACTTGGCCAACATTTCGAGGACGGAACGAATCAATTTGCTGAATCATCTTGCCAATATCGACGCCATCCACAAAGCCGGGTGGTTCAGGAGTGTCGGGTGGAATCTGAGAAGCCAAAAGATTTCGCTCGCTTAGAGTGGGAGTGCGGGTAACGTCCGGTGCCTTCAACTGTCCCCTCTCAGTAGGGTCATCGGCACTGTAGAGTGATGCAGGCGGAGAATCACTTTGCGAGCCAGTCACGCGATAGTAGCCTTCAAACGGATTTTGCACAACTAGATCTGCTTCTTTAGTCAATGGCACAACGTTCGCCAGCTTGCACGCTTCCTTGTAGCGTTGGAATTGAGCGTAAGTACTTTCGGGTGGAGCAGGGCGGAAGATACGCTTGGGCATTGGTGCACTGACAGAAGCAGTAACGGTGGACGGTCCAGCTGCAGTAACAGATGAGCTTTCTTCGGTCATTTCAACAGTAGTGGCGTCAGCGGACTTGCCTTCATTAGCCTCACTGGACAGTTGTGGTGAAGTAGGAATCGATGCTGGACTCGATAGGGGCGAGGGAACATCGGCGAGAGCGGACACATCAGTAGGGCAAACATCCATAGGAGTCTCCACATCGGTAGCAACAGTTGGCAACTGTGCGCTCAGGTTTTCAGCGATGACATCGCCAGTAGACTCGGTACTGAGGAACACGTTCGACTCAACAGCGGTCACAAAGCCAGAAGCAGGAGATGGAGAAGGTTTGCCTTCAGCGGGCGAAGTCTCCTCTTCAAAGGTAGCCATCGATGTAGTGGCCGCGGCAACATTTGGCGCCAAACCAGTAGAGGCAACACGCGGCACAGTGACGTTCATGCTTGAGGTCAGTGCAAGAGGACGGCGAACAACAAGTTGGCCAGTGGTGAGCTGATCTTGAGAATAGCAATTCACGACTAAATCAGTGCGCTTCAACATACAACCAGCAGTGCCAAAGGTGAGACGCACTGGCGGTGGGACAAACGTACGACGCTCAGCACTGTCGAGTTCAGCCAAAGTGCGAGCTGGTGCCATCGCCTCCCACTGAGCAATATGAGGCACAATGCAACTGATCGAAGTAGCCATCATATTGTGGGTGCATTCATAGCAATCACGATCATGTTCTAAGCGGCCAAACGAATCTGCTGTCACCCAACGGAAGAGGCTCTAGGAGGCAGAAGACGCCCGAGTTATAGCAAACAGTAACAGGCCTAACAGCAAAACGCGCGCATAAGCGGTAATCAAGTGGCACTTACATTAGACACAGGGAAAGCGATGTACTCGTGACCGGGCACACGACGACCATTTGAGTTCAATCCGTAAGCAATCATAATTCGATTGGTGAAGTACAGACGATCCAGTTGCCCACGATCTTGGTAATAGATGATGTGATCGAGAGTTGACTGCTCCACAGGGGTGAATGGCTTCTCATAGGTACCAACGTTCTTATAAGAAAAGCACAGCTCCACTGGACCAGCTTCATTATACAACTGTTCCGCCATGTTGACGTCAAACTCGGGAAGCAGTGCGGTGAGACAGTACTTTGAAGGCAATTGAGCCCCGGTTAGACGAATGCTAATGGCACCCATGTCGCCAATCAAACGGGGAAAGGTGCGATAGTGGGCGTCAAGTGAGGGACACATGCACCCTTTGACTCGAAGAAATGCCATTGTCATGAACTAGAGAAACAAGGTAAAGTGAGTGATGGAGAGAGAGAGAGAGAGAGAGAGAGAGAGAGAGAGAGAGAGAGAGAGAGAGAGAGAGAGAGAGAGAGAGAGAGAGAGAGAGAGAGAGAGAGAGAGAGAGAGAGAGAGAGAGAGAGCAAACTAAGCCCGCAAGTGAACAAAGGAACGAGTGTTGAGAGTGATAGGGCTATGATGACGGGTAGTGCTGCTGTGGGACACGATTAGGGCAGAGACAAGAGAGAGTGCACTGTATGAGAGGAGGTGGCGGTGCAGTAGACTAAAGAGTGAGCCCGCACGAGAGAAGTGAAGGCACCGGGTGTCTGCACCTGGAGAGGTATAAACGGGTGACACGATTGGGGCACAGGCAAACTAAATGGCGATCGAAGCCATAGCCACCCCTCATCTGTGCACGCGAGACTCCAAAGAGGATAGCACCGCACACTACCAAGAGACTGGAGAAGGCCACTGCATGTGCAAGATTGTGATGTGAAGCCACCACACAATCAATAGACACGAAAAGTCAACTTTGAGTGAAAGATTGGTCCACCCACTCCGAACCATTGCACCTAGAGCAATATGGTTGGACAGGGAGACAGTCCATGGACACGAGATGACAGTCCCGAGTGCAATAGTGGTCCATATACACCCAACCGGTGCACCCGAGTCTCAAAACGCGCCACCATCACAAAGTCAACAGAAGAGAAAAGTCAACTTTGAGTGAAGGAGGCCCTCACCCACGCGAAACCATTGCACCTAGAGCAATATGGTTGGACAGGGAGACAGTCCATGGACACGAGATGACAATCTCGAGTGCAATAGTGGTCCATATACACCCAACCGGTGCACCCGAGTCTCAAAACGCGGCACCATCACAAAGTCAACAGAAGAGAAAAGTCAACTTTGAGTGAAGGAGGCCCTCACCCACAGCGAACCATTGCACATAGAGCAATATGGTTGGACAGGGAGACAGTCCATGGACACGAGATGACAATCCCGAGTGCATTCGTGAGGAATCCGGTCCCAACAGCTGCAGCCGAGTCTCAAAACACGCTACCTCCTATCAGCCAACAGACACGAAAAGACAACTTTAAGTGAAGGAGTCGCTCGCACACACGAAACCATTGCACTTAGATCATATCTGATTGTATAGGTAGATAGCCCTTCAACACGAGAAGACAATCCCGAGTGCAAATCAGATCCATATACGCCCATACCATGCACCCGAGTCAGAGTCTATGCAGCACGACAGAGGAGAGAGACACCACACAGTCAACGTATGGGTGAAAACAACTTTGCGTTATGGATTCGCTAACACACACCGAACCATTGCACCTAGAGCAAAATGGATTTTACAGGGAGACAGTCCATGGACACTAGAAGAGAGACCTGAGTGCAATAATGGTCCATATACTCCCAAACAATGCACGGGGAGTGCCAAAGATGGAAAAGAGAATCAGTCAACAAACAGCTGAACTCAACTTTGAGTTAAAGATTCGCTCACCCACATTTTGGAACTTTCTGGAACACTAGGACACTCGGGAGTGTCATGGATGGATAGAGCGCCCTCGAAAACCCCTATACAGACATAGTCGATTTGTTAAACCTAATTGACCCATTTTGGAACCTTCTGGAACACCAGGACACTCGGGAGTGTCACGGCTGGATTGCCCACCCTCGAAAACCCCTATACAGACATAGTCGATTTGTTAAACCTAATTGACCCATTTTGGAACCTTCTGGATCACTAGGACACTCGAGAGTGTCACGGCTGGATTGCCCACCCTCGAAAACCCCTATACAGACATAGTCGATTTGTTAAACCTAATTGACCCATTTTGGAACCTTCTGGATCACTAGGACACTCGAGAGTGTCATGGTTGGATAGAGCACCCTCGAAACCCCCTATACAGACATAGTCGATTTGTTAAACCTAATTGACCCATTTTGGAACCTTCTGGATCACTAGGACACTCGAGAGTGTCATGGTTGGATAGAGCACCCTCGAAAACCCCTATACAGACATAGTCGATTTGTTAAACTTAATTGACCCATTTTGGAACCTTCTGGAACACCAGGACACTCGGGAGTGTCACGGCTGGATTGCCCACCCTCGAAAACCCCTATACAGACATAGTCGATTTGTTAAACCTAATTGACCCATTTTGGAACCTTCTGGATCACTAGGACACTCGAGAGTGTCATGGTTGGATAGAGCACCCTCGAAAACCCCTATACAGACATAGTCGATTTGTTAAACCTAATTGACCCATTTTGGAACCTTCTGGAACACCAGGACACTCGGGAGTGTCACGGCTGGATTGCCCACCCTCGAAAACCCCTATACAGACATAGTCGATTTGTTAAACCTAATTGACCCATTTTGGAACCTTCTGGATCACTAGGACACTCGGGAGTGTCACGGCTGGATTGCCCACCCTCGAAAACCCCTATACAGACATAGTCATTACAACAAACGAGAACACACTGTAGATCAACCAGCAGTACACTGTAGGATATTCTCGATCATTCTCGAACGCAAGGACAGTCACACAGAGTAAACAGATCCCCCCTCACTCACATGGCAACATATGACACCAGTGTCGTTTAGATATATACGCCGGTGAGTCTGTTACGTCCTCTGTGTAGAGCACATGATAACACCTGACAGCAGTGGCGTTTAGATATATACGCCGGTGAGTCTGTTACGTCCTCTGTGTAGAGCACATGATAACACCTGACAGCAGTGGCGTTTAGATATATACGCCGGTGAGTCTGTTACGTCCTCTGTGTACGCCACCAGGAGAGAGAGGAGTGCGAGATTGACAACATCATCACCAGCAATACAACGTGACTCGACTAAAAGCCAAGTACTGAAAGGGCAGAGTATGGAAAGAGAAAAGACACCAGCCAGGTGTTATGGAACTTACCTACAGAGGTGTGGGAGTGATTGTAGATGAATTCCGTGTATAGGGAGATGTGGCAGAGGTCACTGGAGTCTGATGGAGTGCTGTTCCAGGATGAGATGGTAGAGAAATACACGAAAACACAAGGGAAAAGGCGAAGATTAATGATGAAGTTGAGTGGCTAGGTGACACTGATTGAACTTACGGAGACACAAGTGAGGGACACAGGTGGACGCAGGTGAGCGAGGTGAGTCCAACGGTGGTACACACGAGTGGGTTGTTGAGTAGGAGAGTTGATTAATACTGGATCGGATTTGGTGCACAAAGATGATGATCAGAGGACACGACCGTTCACGATGAGAGCTGAAAGAAAACAGACAGAGCACATGTGATCGACACGCCGCCGCCAAAAAAACGCTCTTACAGAGCGACAGCAGAGACGACCACTACGACGCCAGAGGCGACCACTACTACACTCGACTGTACTGACACAGCACAGCACACCACAGGCCACCACACGATCTGCGTTTTTGTGTGTATGCCTTTAAGAGCGGTTTTTGACTGACTGTGCAAGCACAGAGGTGGAGGAGAGCGCGCGTGCTGTTCAATAAGTAAATAGACACGCAGTCCTGTACAGCAGACGTTGGCAAAGTTGTGTGTGCCTGTTGGGGGCTACTTATTGAACACCTCGCCATACACGCTCAATGCGTTTGTGAAAGCGGTGCTGCCAAATTGCTCTTGCGGATGGATGTGTCGGAGTGCGACCGAGGTGGAGGTGACTTTTGCCTGTGCAGTGTGGTGGTGCTGCCAATCTGTCACTGCGGTGTGATGTACTGTCATCTGTCATGCTGCACAAACTCTGACCATACGCTTCCTCCTCTGAAGTGCTGCACAAACTCTGACCATACGCATCCTCCTCTGCCTTCGTGCTGTACACAGAGGACGTAACTGACTCACCGGCGTATATATCTAAACGCCACTGCTGTCAGGTGTTATCATGTGCTCTACACAGAGGACGTATCCGAATCACCGGCGTATATATCTAAACGCCACTGCTGTCAGGTGTTATCATGTGCTCTACACAGAGGACGTATCCGAATCACCGGCGTATATATCTAAACGCCACTGCTGTCAGGTGTTATCATGTGCTCTACACAGAGGACGTATCCGACTCACCGGCGTATATATCTAAACGCCACTGCTGTCAGGTGTTATCATGTGCTCTACACAGAGGACGTATCCGACTCACCGGCGTATATATCTAAACACCACTGCTGTCAGGTGTTATCATGTGCTCTACACAGAGGACGTATCCGATTCACCGGCTTATATATCTAAACGCCACTGCTGTCAGGTGTTATCATGTGCTCTACACAGAGGACGTATCCGACTCACCGGCGTATATATCTAAACGCCACTGCTGTCATGTGTTGCCATGTGAGTGAGGGGGCTTTGTTTACTCTGTGTGACTGTCCTTGCATTCGAGAATGATCGAGAATATCCTACAGTGTACTGCTGGTTGATCTACAGTGTGTTCTCGTTTGTTGTAATGACTATGTCTGTATAGAGGTTTTCGAGGGTGCTCTATCCAACCATGACACTCTCGAGTGTCCTAGTGATCCAGAAAGTTCCAAAATGGGTCAATTAAGTTCTAAAAATCGACTATGTCTGTATAGAGGTTTTCGAGGGTGCTCTATCCAACCATGACACTCTCGAGTGTCCAAGTGATCCAGAAAGTTCCAAAATGGGTCAATTAAGTTCTAAAAATCGACTATGTCTGTATAGAGGTTTTCGAGGGTGCTCTATCCAACCATGACACTCTCGGGTGTCCAAGTGATCCAGAAAGTTCCAAAATGGGTCAATTAAGTTCTAAAAATCGACTAGGTCTGTATAGACATTATCGAGGGTGCCCGATCGAATGGTGATACTCCCGAGTGTCCTAGTGATCCAGAAAGTTCCAAAATGGGTCAATTAAGTTCTAAAAATCGACTAGGTCTGTATAGACATTGTCGAGGGTGCCTGATCGAATGGTGATACTCCCGAGTGTCCTAGTGATCCAGAAAGTTCCAAAATGGGTCAATTAAGTTCTAAAAATCGACTATGTCTGTATAGACATTGTCGAGGGTGCCCGATCGAATGGTGATACTCCCGAGTGTCCTAGTGATCCAGAAAGTTCCAAAATGAGTCAATTAAGTTCTAAAAATCGACTAGGTCTGTATAGACATTGTCGAGGGTGCCTGATCGAATGGTGATACTCCCGAGTGTCCAAGTGATCCAGAAAGTTCCAAAATGGGTCAACTTTGTTGTTTGCAATGTCTATATCGGTATAGGGGTTTTAAGGGGTGGGCAATCCAACCAGGACACTCCCGAGTCTCCAAGTGGTCCAGAAGGTTCCAAAATGGGTCAACTTTGTTGTTTGCAATGTCTATATCGATATAGGGGTTTTAGGGGGTGGGCAATCCAACCAGGACACTCCCGAGTCTCCAAGTGGTCCAGAAGGTTCCAAAATGGGTCAACTTTGTTGTTTGCAATGTCTATATCGGTATAGGGGCTTTAGGAGGTTGGCAATCCAACCAGGACACTCCCGAGAGTCTTAGTTCGTGGCTTTGCTGGCAAAGGCACCCTCAACCCAACATTGAGTGTCGAGTTTGTGTGCCCGTTCTGTAGTCACTGGTGGTGGTCACCCGCTTGTCCTGCGACGGTGGCTCTGGTGCTAAAGGCAACCATCAATGAGTGAGGTGTGACTCTGCCCGTCATATGGATAAAATGGTGTTGCTCACAGGTTTGTCAGGTGACCGTGGCTGTAGTTGTCTTCTCCTGACTCTTGGCCTTGTATCCTCTCTGGTGTGGTGGATATGCCGTCAACTCAACCGTATCCGGAGTGATGTGTGACGGTTGCCGGCGACTGTGATGATGTGTCCGAGACTGTGGTTACGGCTAGGACGAGGTAAATGATCCATTGTGTGTGTTTGTGTTGTGATGATTGTACGGGTGCTTTTGTGGGGTGTATTGATGTGTCCCTGGCTGCTGGTGACCGTGCTGGTGGTGATCGGAGGAACGCGAACGGGTTCGTTGATTAGTTGTTCTTTGGGTCATTGTTGGATATGACCTGTTTGTGCTAGAATGGTGGATAAGGCGTCAACGGCACCGCAACTGGAGTGAATTGGACATGTGCCGAGTTGATTCGGATGATCGTGGTGGTGTACCGATTGCTCCAGTACGGACAATAACACGGCATCTTCACCCAAAGGTACTTAGGCTGATCAGAAAGTTCGTAGAAAAATATTGTATAAAATAAATGAATTAACTTTAAACTAAAATAAGTTTATACACTTATACTTTAGATAATATTGAGCAGAATGAAGTATCACTTGTCTTATCTCACTGTTCCAATTGGAAGATAAGATAGTTTTTCGGAAGTAACTTTTTTTACCTCCGTTCAGGCCATAATTTTCGGAAATGACTTAACCTTAATTCTTGTGGTTTGGTTTTTTGATAGATCAATGTCTGAGTAATACCTGCGTAAAAGGAATTTTAAAATAATTGAACAGGGTCCTGGTAATTAGTTACCAAAAAGTACCCAAAATAGCATTTTTGGCTATGTTTTCCCCCTCACTTGACTATCGATATATCGAAAACGTACATTACTTGTGTTTGTTTTGTGTTTGTTTTGATTTTCGTAATCGTCGATCTCTAGACTAATAAGTTTTAGTAATCGCAATTTTTGCTTATCTAAATTAATCGATATCTTCGAGTTTATCTCCAAACATAATGTCCAAGCCTGTTAACGAACCGATTCCTTTGGCTGATCATAAAATCGAAACCAGATGTGCCATAAAGTTTTGCCAAAAACTTGGACTCAGTGGTGGTGAAACTGTCGAGAAAATGAAGCAGGCGTTCGGTGAAGAATCTCCTAAACCGTCGACTATATACAAATGGCATCTATTGTTTAGTGAAGGAATGCAATCTTTTCGAGACCAGCCTCGAAGTGGGCGTCCCAAGTCAGCAAGGTGTCCTGTAATGCTCGCAAAAGCCAAAGCGCTTCTGGAGGAAGACCGTCGTCTTACAACATGGAGCCTCGCAGCTGCATTGGACATTGGCGTTGGAAGTGCGGACAATATTCTTCGAGTTGAACTCAAAATGCATCGTATTTGTGCTAGGTGGATTCCTCACCTCCTCACTGCAGTTCAAAAGCAACGAAGAGTGCAAGCTTGCCAATCAAAGATAGAACTGTTTCAGAAAAATGGAGACAATTTTCTCAACCGAATCATCACTTGTGACGAGACGATGTTGCATTATTACGATCCTGAACAAAAACAGGTTTCATCTGAATGGAAGCATACAACATCGCCTCGTCCCAAAAAACTGAAATTTAGCAAGTCTGTGTCCAAAGTCATGGTCAAAGTCTTTTTTGATCACTTAGGCATTCTGTACACCTACTATGTTCCACCGGGCACATCTATGAATAAACATGTTTATTCTTGGGTTTTGAAAAAAAAACTCAAAAGGGCGATCCGTGATAAACGACCGAACCTGCTCGACAGTGGTTGGTATCTATTGCAAGATAATGCCTCCTCACATACTGCTGAATTGGCGAAAGAAACGGTCAGTCAAATAGGTGGTCAAATTCTGGATCATCCGCCGTACTCTCCCGACTTGTCCCCGCCCGACTTTCGACTATTCCCTAAGCTAAAAAGCCATCTCAAAGGTCGACGTTTTTTGAGCGACGAAGACCTCGAAAATGCTACTCGGGAAGCTTTAAATTTAATGTCTTCAAATGCCGAGTTTTTTGCATCGATATTTACCGAACTTATTGACCGTTGTAGGAGTTGTGTCGATGTAAAAGGCGATTACTTTGAAAGTGATCATAATATCAAAAAGAATTTATTTAAAAATAACTAATTGATTCGATACTATCGATGGTCACGTTACGCACTATCGATGGTAGTCACGTGATTTTCTGACTGCAGTAAATGAAGCACTTTTTGTACATTTTTTGTTTCTGTATCTCGAAGCCTTATCTCAACTGAGCCTAAACTTCTACATTGTATTACTTGATAATCATGCTATATATTAAACTTGGTTTAAAAGAATAAGATTCGTACGTTTAGAAAAAAATCCACTTGAACGGTTGCACCAAATGTGACTTTGGTAAAAGTATCGTATGTTCCAAATGGAACGAAGGATGTCGATGAGTGACCATTCATTTTGTTAAGTATTAACTAGGGCTTCAGATTATAAACTTTGTTTGGATAAATGTTAATCTGCTTTGTAGATACAAAAATATTCTACGAACTTTCTGATCAGCCCTAGTATATGCTCGAGTCGGTATCTGCGCCACCATCTCCACAATCATCGGCACCGAGCAACCTTCACGTATGCAACACACCATGTCCGGTTGTTTGGTGCGTGTGATAGTGGAGATGGTGGCAATTGCGAGCTAATGCTAATCACAATGTCGGTTATCACTGTCCTGTGCAGTTGCCCAATCAAAGCCCGTAATGACTCTCTTGGGTCAGATGGAGGCATCGGTGCTTCATAGTTACACAAACTGCTCTTGGTGTGATTGTGTCTGTAGTCGTGTGTTGGGTTCGACTGGTGGAGCTGGCGGTAGTACTGGATACAAAAGAGTTCACTCACTAATCAAGCAGCCGAACTGATGCCCGCAACTGACTGACTGACTGAACGGATGGTAATGCAATGCTTACTCCGTTCGAGTGAACCCATCACTGTGATCACCATCACGATCATAACGCTCAGTGACACGAGCCGTTCCACCGTTCGGCTGTCCTTTGGCACTCTGCACTGTTAGTGCAATGAGTCTCAGTGAGACATCGACACTCATTGAAGCACCATTTGGACGAACATTGCCACCGTCCCACGATGACACACGGCTGTCACCTTGGTAAGGGTTGATCATCGATGGTTGCCATGGATGGAGGCAGGGCCGGCGGGAGGTCATTTTTTCTGCCATCGGGCAAGGGCGGCAAGGTCCAAGGGGCGGCAAATGGTCCGAGCGGTATATGGCCGAAAGGGCGACAGAGTGGCTGGTGGAGGGAAATGGAAGTGGTGGAAGGATGGGCGGTTGTGGATTGGAAGGTGGGCGCCGGTTGAGGGAAGAATGAAGAAAACCCAATAAGTTTTTAAGAATTCGATTTTTTTTGCCACATATGACACAGACAACCTAAGTTCGTGCTCTTAAAAAATTGATGATAATATTCGAATTTGTTTGAACAACAAGGGTCTTGTCCAGTTGAAGTCACTTAAGAAGTGCATGTCATTTCAAAATTCCTGAATCGATTAGTAAATAAAGACTTTACTGCCACATTTCTCAAGAACATGGATAAATGAATTAGGAAATGTGCTAAAGATTTTTTTACCAGCCAAATTCGGTGGCCAGCAGTTGGTTCAATTTCCCTGTCAAGTGCGGTAACCTATTTTGATAGTAAACTTTATTGACCTCTATGGCAATTGCCGATGTTGTAAGCATAAACAGAGGTGTAAATTGATACAATGGCTAGATATCAACCAAAGATGCATGGCCAAAGGTAGAAACTTAATAGCTATTACTCAAACCAGGGCATCTTTGGTAGGTATCAAGCCGCTTTTCTAGGACCCTGAGATTTAGAAATCGTAATTTTAATATGAAAATTTAACTATTAGTCGATGTTGCGTAAACCAAATACTTATTCGCTGGTCCCTATTGTTGACAAAAACCTCGATTCCTTCGATCCCAACATGTGATTTCACCCAACTCAGACATCTGTGGTTGGAGTGTTGTCGAAGAAATTTCCGGATTTCCACTGCGAGTATGTTTCGATTTTTCTTATTGGCAATAGCTTTCAGGGAGGACTTTGCGTCATTTTTAATTGTGGCCATCATCTGTTTCTCGAAGCACCAAGTGAAAGCATTCTTAATTGCTAGTAGTTCAGATTGAAAGACGCTGCAAACGTGGTCCAAGCAAAATGTTCCATGATGGTGGATGCTGTTTTCTTGGTTTTTGATCACATATGCGCATCCTGTCTGTTTCCTGTTTTTGTCAGTTCGTTTTCTTTCTTTGATCAATTGCGGTAGCTTTGGACTGACGGAGCTGAGATATGAAATTCCAATTATGGCCTTCAAACGCCTCTCCCAACTCTCTTAATCCTGGATAAGTCTAGATGTAGCAAACTCACTCTGGTTTGCCAACTAACTGAAACGCATCTAACACATTTTACCTCACTAAACTCACTCACGGAACAATCCACACGGAGCTATCCACACGGAACAATCCACACGGAGCTATCCTCACGGAACAATCCACACGGAGCTATCCTCACGGAACAATCCACACGGAGCTATCCTCACGGAACAATTCGCACGGAACAATCCGCACGGAGCAATCCGCACGGAGCTATCCTTGCGGGACATTTTTGTACAATCTGCAATTTACGGGCAAGAGGAATTATTCAATTCAATTTGTTGATTTTATTAACAATTAATCGCACGACGTGAAATTTGTTTCATTTTAGGCTCTCGATTGTATTATAAACAACAACTCGCATGAGTTTTGTTTATATTTTTTAGATGCAATAAATAAATTAAATTGCACGACAACGACGTTTCTCAGTTGCTGGTTCCCAAGACAATCTACATCTGAATACAATACATGGTTTTCAGGACACCTGTGTGACGAATGCAGGCGGGCAAAACACAGGAAATAACAGTACACAGTGGTTTGAATAAAATGTTTATTTTGTTTGTGCGTATAATATGAGTGATTGTATGTTATTAGTAGGGGCACTTTCACTCAATCCGTGAACCGCGTATGAGGATACAACGTAAGCTTTTATGATTGAAATATTGATTGATCTAAGACTCAGCGTTGATCAAAGGCCAAGTGATCAAAGGTTGATCGAGGGTTGAGAGTTGAATGTCGAATAATCTACACTGGGTGAGACGAGGATTAATTTCGAACGCAACTAGCTTGCAAAAGTTTAACAACAACAAAAAAGATTATGCCTTACCCTCGTAGAACTCGGCAGTCTCAGACCAATGAGTTTTATCTTGCAAGACAATCCGTGCCTCTTTATGGTACAAATATGGCATACTACTAGCAACTGCAGTCCATAGACTCATCTTTGTTGAAACGGTAAAATGTTACCTTGGTCCCCCAAGGTAACATTTTTAGGGGGCGGCAGCTAGGTCCCGGGCAAGGGCGGCAAAAACACCGCACGGGCCCTGGGTGAGAGGTGATGATTTCATTGCTAATTTAATTGCATTTACGGAGACGCAACTGCCATCTGTTGGTTCAGCTTCTCACTGTTGTATTGAATAACTATTTACTTTAATTTAGTAACCTTAACGGAGACGCAACTGCCATCTGTTGTTTGCGCTTCTCACTGTTGTATTTAATAGCTATATATTCTAATTTAGCGACCTTAACGGATACGCTGGCGCCATCTGTTGTTAGCGCTTCTCACTATTGTATTGAATAACTATTTATTCTAATTTAGCGACCTTAACGGATACGCTGGCGCCATCTGTTGTTAGCGCTTCTCACTATTGTATTGAATAACTATTTATTCTAATTTAGCGACCTTAACGGAGATGCTGGCGCCATCTGTTGTTTGCGCTTCTCACTATTGTATTGAATAACTATTTATTCTAATTTAGCGACCTTAACGGAGATGCTGGCGCCATCTGTTGTTTGCGCTTCTCACTATTGTATTGAATAACTATTTATTCTAATTTAGTAACCTTAACGGAGACGCTGGCGCCATCTGTTGTTTGCGCTTCTCACTATTGTATTGAATAACTATTTATTCTAATTTAGTAACCTTAACGGAGACGCTGGCGGCATCTGTTGTTTGCGCTTCTCACTATTGTATTGAATAACTATTTATTCTAATTTAGTAACCTTAACGGAGACGCTGGCGGCATCTGTTGTTTGCGCTTCTCACTATTGTATTGAATAACTATTTATTCTAATTTAGTAACCTTAACGGAGACGCTGGCGGCATCTGTTGTTTGCGCTTCTCACTATTGTATTGAATAACTATTTATTCTAATTTAGTAACCTTAACGGAGACGCTGGCGGCATCTGTTGTTTGCGCTTCTCACTATTGTATTGAATAACTATTTATTCTAATTTAGTAACCTTAACGGAGACGCTGGCGGCATCTGTTGTTTGCGCTTCTCACTATTGTATTGAATAACTTTAATTGCTAATTTAGTAAACTTAACGGAGACGCTGGCTAGTTCACGATCCCATATATGTCCCTACAATTTGGGTTTAGAGGGAGGGGCTTAGAATTCCAGTAGGGGCCCCATTTTGGCCAAACAAGGGCCCCAAAAACCATCCCGCGGGCTCTCCATGGTTAAGATGTAACCTCTTCTGCTTCCCATTTCTATCCACCAACATCACTCGGGGTCTGTCCACACTGACCACTCGATAGGGTCCTTGCCATCTCTTGTTCAATTTCTTCGACTTTCCTCTTCCCTGCTCTTGCACGTGCCACAGGACCAGTTCGTCCGGCTCAATGTCCTCCATCCTTTTCTTGCGGTCGTACACTTCCTTCGTTCTTCTCGTCTCTTTGTCTCTGTTGATCCTCGCGATTGACACATTCAATTCAGGATCCAGTGGAACACGGTCGAATCCGAACATTCTGTCCACTTTCGTCTTGGCCTCACGGTTGAACATCAACGAATATGGAGTCACTCCCGTTGTATGGTGTCTTCTCACGTTATACGACTTGACACACTCCGGTAGTAGTTTGACCCAATCCGTC
This sequence comes from Rhizoglyphus robini, assembly GCA_023373905.1. Taxonomy (NCBI): domain Eukaryota; kingdom Metazoa; phylum Arthropoda; class Arachnida; order Sarcoptiformes; family Acaridae; genus Rhizoglyphus; species Rhizoglyphus robini. The sequence goes on along the minus strand of JAKIJQ010000293.1, from coordinate 107,030 downwards.
TGTTCCACACATGATGTGCGCAGCATTTTCTCGATCGTCTGGATCGCTCGTTCGACCAATCCATTCGACATATGGTGGTACGGCGATGTAATCCGATGGTCCACCTTCAGTTCTTTGCAGAAATCCTCAAACTCCCGACAATCAAATTGCGTACCACCATCGGTCGTAATCAGATCCGGTTCACAATATCGGGCATACACATCTTCCCGTAGCAACTCGATGATCGTCGAGGCTTTCATATCTTTGAGTGCTTTGGCTTCAATCCACTTGCTGAAGGCATCCTGTACTATAACAAAGTACTTGTATCCATCCGACTCGGTCAAATCCGTACAGATGTTCATATGGACTCGCTCGAATACTTCGTCACAATCTTGCCAGACTAACTCCTCCCGATTCGGCTCGATGTCATCCTTTTTCTCATTACACTGAACGCATCTCTTCAGATGCCGTTTCACATCATTCTTCCAATCAAGCCAGTAGAATCGCTGTCTGACCGCTTCGCTGCACTTAAAACGACCCAAATGTCCAGCATTGTCGTGTACCTCCTTCAGAATTGTCTTCTTCTCCTCTGCAGTCTCAATACACAGTCGCTTTGATTCCTTCTCCACCAGGTAGATTTGTCCTTCCAGTTCCACAAATCGTTTCGGGTCCTTCTCAATCAGACGCTTCAATTTTTCTGAGGTTCCACCCGGGATCGAAGTGATCAGACCAATCTCGATTCGACTCAACGTATCAGCCAATAAGTTGTCTTCTCCTTTGATCCAATCGATCCCCTTGATGTTGTACTCCTGTAATTTTCCTGCCATTCGACCCAATTTGTCAGGCAAATTCTTTTTCGTCATCAACCAATGTAGCGGTTTGTGGTCGCTTTCCACCGTAAATTGTTGTCCTTTCAAGAAATGTCCCCATTTCTTGATGGCCTCCATAATTGCGGTCGCTTCCTTTTCGATTGTAGAGTATCGCCTCTGCGTATCATTGAACGACTTTGACATAAACTCGACCACTCTTGATTCACCATCGATGTTTTGGGACAAAACTGCCCCCATTGCGAAATCTGACGCGTCTGTCGCCAGTACAAACGGTTCATTCAAATCCGGTAAGAACACCTTCGGTTGACTTGCCAACTTCTCCTTGAGTAACTTGAAATTCTTCTCACACTCATCGTCCCAGTAAAACTTTTTGCTATTGCTGGCCGTAAATAACGGTTTGGCCAGTTGGGCGAAATCTGGGACCATATCTCTCAGAAAGTTGGCTAGCCCAAGGAAACCCTTCAACAGTCGCTTGGAAGTTGGAGTCGGGAAATTAGCAAAAATCTTTGCCTTCTCATCACTGGGCGACTTGGTACCGTTACGAATTTTAAATCCCAAGAACTCTATTTCTTCCTTCCCGAATTCACACTTCCCTTCGTTGAGTCTCAAGTTGTATTGGCGAATTCGATCCAAAACAATTTGAAGATGCCTCATGTGCTCTTCTTCTGAGCTAGAATAAATCAGCACATCGTCTAGATAGCAAACGACGAATGGGAGATCTCCCAAAATTTTCTTCATCAATCGCTGAAATGTTCGTGGCGCATTGGTCAGACCAAAGGGCAAGCGCTTAAATTGGTACAATTTGCCTTTGAATGTGAACGCTGTCTTCTCTTTGTCCTCCTCTTGCATCATGATCTGGTAGTATCCTTTCCTGAGGTCCAATCTCGAGAAAAACTTTGCTTTTCCGACTTCTTCCAATAATTCGTCAATTCTAGGCATCGGGTATCCGTCCTTCTTCGTGATCTCGTTCAACTCTCGAAAATCAATCGCCAGCCTAATTGAGCCATCCTTCTTCTTGACTCTCACCATCGGAAATAGCCACTCACTGACCGACTCCTCGATGATGTCCTCCTCGAGCAATTCATCAACATGTTTACCCAGATCATACATATAGTGTACTGGGATTCTTCTGTTCCGGATCGCAATTGGTTTGTGACTTCCCGTCTCTACGGCGTGAGTCACTAGATCCGTCTTCCCCAATCTTTTCATTAGATCTGCATATTTTTCATCGACCATCGCTTGACATAAATCAGCAATTGCACTCCCGGTTGGGATAACTTCCTCCACCGACTTCGACTCAGCTTCCCTCTCCGTAGTTTGAAGAGGAGGCTTCAAGAACTTCACTTTCCCGTCCTTCATCGAGATCACCGCCTCATACTTCTTTAAGATATCAGCTCCAATGACAGCTTCTTCCGCATTCTGTGTGTAAATCGACTCCACGAATTTGTAACCTTCCATGATGAACTCAGTAGTTATCGGTCCTCTCGCCCACAAGATAGTCTGCCCGTCGGCTTGCACAAAACTATTCATTGGTGCCTCCTTGCTGACCGCTGCTGCTGGCAGGATCGTGATACTTGCTCCTGAATCGATAACTGCTGGTGTTTCTTTTCCATTGATAGTTATTTTGACTCGTGGACGCTTGTCTGGCTTTTCATCATCCTTTACTGCACTCACATCGTCTCTCCAATTTATTCGGATCTCGTTGACTCTGTTTTTGTCCATCAGAACGCCTGCAGTACTTGGAAACATCTTTATTGAGCACCTTAGCCTTACAAAATTTCTTCGAGTGACCTTTCACTCCACACTTAGCACACACGTGTTCTTTCAGTTGACCACAATTACGAGCAATGTGGCCCTCTTCGTTGCAGAAATAGCACTTATCTCCTTCTTTCTCTGCGCTTTGACTTCCACTTTCTTTCTGCGCAGCACCGCCATTCGTGTTTCCTCGGCTTCGTGACCAGCCTGGGTTCGACAGTTGATGGGCCACCAGTTTCTTCTCAATATGATCCAATGCCTCTTTCATGACGCTCCATGACTCAATCTTCCTCAGGATACCAGGAGAAAGATCATCTGGATTAGTGGAGTGCAGAATGTCACTCTTCAAGCCGTTGAACTCGGTGGCCACTCTTGGTAAAGTGATGTCATCGGCCTCCATTAACTTAATCTTGCCATGGAAGATCTGAATAAAATCATAGATGGCCATGAGATATGGAAGGCTGTCAGGTCACCTCCGAATTCGATGCCGCTGTTTACACAAACACTAAACACCAGTAAATTCGATTTGCTGACTAACACAACACGATATATTGAACACACACGAACAGAACAAGGGACAGACGTGATTTAGGAGTGCAAGGTCGATTTCTTGTGACTCAAGTGAACTTTACCCTGATCTGAGGACTAGGCCGATCTCTGGTTCCTCCTTCCCTGACCTGGTCATGACCTCCTGAACTGATCTGAGTACAAGGCCGATCTCTTGTATCTCCTCACCTGAACTGACCTCTGAACTGATTTGTTATTTTTGTATCTTATATTTTATTTTATTAAACTGTGCCTCGAAACTGACAAGGCTTTCCTTGTTGTTGAAAAACTCTCTCAGTTCCTTCACGTGCTTCGTACCATCAAGAGACTTCGATGCAAAATAAGTTGCATAGGTGTCGAACATGAGGATAAGACGTTCGAGTGCTGGACACAAGGACAACCACCGAGTCTTGGAGTAAGACAAAGGAACGATCTTCTCGAGGAATTTCATGATTGCATCAAGTTCCTTACAGGAAACATGAGCTTCAATTGCGGCCAATTGTCGAACTCTTTGAGTGGATCCTTTGAAGTGATCGTACAGTTGACCCAGAACCTCAACCAAAGGAATTGGCAAGTTCTTCGCAGCATTCTGAATCGCGTTGTTACATGTGTGGGTAGTGTTGTAAAAACGTTTATTGATGGAAATAAATAAGCACAAGGGAAGTATCGCCAAGTACTGACGAGTACAGAGGAAGAGTCGCCAAGTACTGTAAAAGCAGGAACGTGATCGGCCTCCAAAGATGATGTAGCGTCTTGAGTGTAGAGTACAAGAGTTTAGTTGATACCAGAGCAGGACCAAACCAACTGGGGCGGTACACCTACAAACACAAGGGTAAATTACTAAGTACTAGAAAACATCACATTAGACATACGAGGCACAGGATGATAGACTGCTTCAGTCCACGGACTTAAATAGCTAGAGTGAGAGCAGTAATGCTGAGTCACTCCTGATGATGACCGTCAGCTATGTTCACACTAACGAGTGACTTGGTAGTAATGGTATATGACGATGACTGGTCGAGTAGTGAGGGAGCCACTATCTCAACACCCCCCTGATCCCGAACTACTTGACCATCTGGTCCCAAGAGTATTCGGTGAATATGGTTGATGTTGTTCATCGGTTTGGTAAGACTGTCTGCCAATTGGTTCTGTGTGCCAATATGTTTGATGCTGATGTATCGTTTGAAAGAGTAGTCTCGGATGCAATGCATTTTCACATCAATATGCTTGGTGTCTGATAAGCTACGTTGAGAGCTTGCAATTGGAATTGCCGGCATATTGTCTTCAAACATTGTTGTGGGTAAATTTACTTGGAAAAATACTTCATGAAGTAGTTGTTGGAGCCACAGTACTTCTTTACATGCCATAGCCATAGCTGTGTATTCTGCTTCAGTGGTTGATGTGCTGACAGTTTTCTGCTTTCTACTAAACCAACTTATTGTGCTTCCGTTAAGTTGAAATATAGCACCTGACTGAGATTTTCGGTCACCTTCCGTAGCAAAGTTGGCGTCCACGAAACACACAAGGTTTGAGTCATTAAAACTTCCCAAGTTCAACGTTAAATTCTTTGTGTGTTTGAGATAAGCGAGCACTTGCTTTGCGTATGTCCAAACTGTTTGGGTAGGTTCATGAAGATGCCGAGAAAGCAGATTTACCACCGCAGCAATATCAGGACGAGTTAAATTTGCGAGGTACAATAGACTTCCAACAAGACTTCTGATTGGTAGGGACTGATCAATTTGTCCTTTAGTCAGATCAATTTTGCCCAGTTGAGGCAGAGATTTAGCACGGCTGGCCTCTTCCAGATTGAATCTGTTGAGAAGGTCATCAATGTACATTTCTTGTGAAAGAGAAAAACTTCCAGTGTAGTTGTAGGTAAAGTTTACTCCTAGAAAGCGGTTCACTGATCCAAGGTCACGAAGTTCGAGTTTCTTCTTTAATTGCTCCTTGGTAGTGTTCATTTGTTCAGCAGTTTCAGTAAATATGAGAATGTCGTCAACCCATACTAGTAGAAACAATTTTGTATCACCAAGTTCTTTAACGTAGAGACATTGTTCACACTTGATGGCTTTGAATCCCATGCTTCCCAGAACAGTGTTCATCTTTTCATTCCAGCATTTTGGTGCCTGCTTGAGTCCATACATTGCCTTATCCACTCTCCACACCATATTTTGATCGTGGAACCCGTCTGGTGGATGGACATACACGACAGTGTCAAGATTGCCATTCAAGAATGCTGTCTTAATATCTACTTGGTGAACAATGAGTTTCTTTTGACTTGCTATCACCATCATTAGTCGAATTGCTGTAAAGGAGACAACAGGGCTAAAGGTTTCTTCATAGTCAATTCCTTTCTTCTGGTTGAATCCTCTAGCTACGAGTCTTGCTTTAAACCGGACGATACCACCAGTGGAGTTCTTCTTGATATCGTACACCCACCTTGTAGTAATCAACTTCCTTTCGCCTGCTAGTCTCTGATCAACAATCTGATAGACATGATGGGCGTTCAGAGATGTAATTTCATCCGTCATGGCTTCAATCAAATAGTCTTTCTCGGGTGTACTTAAGGCTTCTGCATAGTTAGTTGGAATATGGACCTGTTTAGATAGAGGTTCATTTACTATTAGACCTTGTTCTCCAGGACCTATGTAATTCAGGCGCTGAGGCGGCCTCACATCACGTCTTGGTCTATCATTTAAGGGCTGAGGTTGATTGTTGACTGGACCTTCACGATTTTGAATAGAGCCTGGAATAGCTTCTTGACCTCTGACTATGAGTTGTTCAAATCTGTTGATCGCTGGTATAATTTCTTGTCCTCTCATTCCTTCTCCTTGATTTTCTACTTGATGTCTCTCCACAGGTTCAGCATCTAGTATATTTGGACGTACAATCTCAGGATTATGTCGAGGTTGATTCTGTTCTACTTGACGTTCTTCTTGCGGTTGAACAACTGGTGGAATTACTGGAGGATTGACTGGTGGAACAACTGGTACAATGATTGGAGGAATATCAGGTAGGATCACTTGTTGAGCTGCTGGTTGAATTACAGGATCAATAATGAGAGGAACATCTGGTGGAATCAATGGTTGAACAACTGGTATTTCAGGTTGCCCCTCAGTAGTATCAGTTGCCGGTTCACGTGGTTCTTCTGATGAGTTTACTGGTGTATTTTGACTCACGACCTGTCTTTCATTTGTGCTCGATGGTTCTTCAGAAAGAGAAATGTCGTCAGTCTGATCTTCACCATCGTAAACCAAATCAAAGTCAATCAGAAAACCAGCAGGTAAATTTTCTTTGTTTGTTTCACACTCACATTCGCATTTGTTATCCTGTTGTTGCTTCATCGATTTTATGCACATGGGAAACACCCCATCCCATACATTGCAGTTTCGTTGATTTATCACTTTGTTGGTCGAAGGATTCAGTAGGCGGTATCCTTTCGCATTGTATGAGTATCCTACGAAGACCAATTCTTCGGAAGTAGGATCAAACTTCTTCCTTCTTTCATGTGGAATCCAGCTATATGCAACTGACCCAAAGGTTCGCATCTTCTCCAATTCTGGTTCTTGACCAAACATTCGTTTGCATGGAAGGTCATCATTAATGGCGGAATGTGGTAATCGGTTAGCAATGTAACACGCTGTTCGGATGGCTTCTGGCCAGAAACGAAGTGGCAAGCAACTCTCGAACAACATTGTCCGAGCCATAGTCTGAATTTTCTGGATAGTCCGTTCCGCAACCCCATTTTGTTGATGACAGTATGGTACTGTAAACTGTCTATAGATACCATCTCCTTTGAGCAATTCGCTGAATTCAGTTGATGAGTATTCGCCACCATTGTCGGTTCTCAAAGCTCCAATTCCAATTGGGAAGTGTTTTTCCATCCGAGCTTTGTATTCTTGAAAACTTGCCAAGACCTCAGACTAGTTCTTTACGAGGAATACATCAATGAATCGAGTATAGTCATCTACGAATATCAAGAAGTATCGAGTACCATCATAGCCGGTGGTATTGCTTATGTAATTGTTTATTGGGTAAAATCGTTAGGTTATCAATACAAAGGTCGTAGTCAATCAACACCTACATCAGAGTGAATCAACTCTAGGGGTCGAGAGGTAGTAGAAGTAGATGGTAAATATGGAGATTGCTTTAACTTGCACCTCGCACAGGTTACGCACTTGTCGTATTCTTGAATTAGTAGATTGTATCTCTTTCTTAGTTGATGTTGTTTGTTCTTGCCTGGATGAGCCAATATGCTGTGCCAATTGAGAATCTTCTTTACAGCTGCAGTTAGAGCACATTCTTCATTGAATCGATAGAGATCACCACTTCGGTTTGCTTTTAAATATACTTTTCCATCTCTGTTAATGCTTGCTTCTTTTGCTTTGAAGGTCACTGTAAAACCATCTTTTGTCAGTTTATTCACAGATAATAGGTTTGCGCTGAAATCTGGTGCCAACTTGACATCTTTAAGATGTAGAACTTCAGGACCAGTGTGGAGCACATAATTCCCTTGTCGATAAATTCGACATTGCTGATTACTTGCAGTATTCACTGACTGGCTGATAGAGATTGCATTTAGAAGGTGTCGATCTGAGTTGATGAAATGACTCGTTGCTCCGGAATCAACAACCCATTCAGCGACATACTGGTGAATATAATTTATTTCAGTTACAACATTAGCGTGATCAAAAACATGACCTGAAGTTGACGTCCCACCAGCACGTTCCATAGCAGCCTTCTTCTTCCTGCAGTCTTTCTCGTAGTGACCAAAACGTTGGCAATAGTAGCAGCGAAACTTGGAATAACGTCCGGTAGATTTGGTTGAGATTGCATTTCTGGTGCCAGTTTCTTTTGACAGTAATGACATTTCATGTTTTTCCTCAACCATCATTCCACAGTACCGAACTAGATTCAAATGAAGTTGGTCTCTTGTCATGGTGCTCAGCTGTTGGTAGACAGAGGCTTTGAAGGGAACGAGTTCATTAGGTAAACCATCCACATATAGGCACCATTCTCTTTCGTTCGTCAGTTCTGCACCAGCCAGTCGTAGTTCATCAATTTTCTGTCTAATTGCCAGAATATATTCGTTCACCTTAGCTTTAGTGAAACCACTCAGCCTGATTGAGCGAATGTCTCGTTCCAGTAAGGCTTGTTTGACCACATCATTCGAGACATACTCCTTTCTGAGTTTCTCGAAAGCTTCGTACGCTGAGAGCATTTCGCGGACCATAGAAAGATGCTGATCATCCAGGGAGACAGCGATTTTTGCAAGTGCGGTCTGGTTAACTTCAGAATTGATTGCCAGTGGTCTTTCAATTGCATGCTCGATTCGTAGACGTCGTAGAGCCATACGGAGCATGTACTGCCAATTTGCGAAATTGGTTCCATTCAGGCGGATGACTTTGGTTTCCTGAAATTTACGGTTGTTGCGCGCTGGAGGATCACTACCAGGACTTGGTTTCCAATCCATACAGATCCACGGGAAAAGACACGCACACAGACAAAGTAGAACACCAATTATAATGCTTGCGATTTCCATCCCAGAGCTTCGTGCTGATAACGTGTTGTAAAAACGTTTATTGATGGAAATAAATAAGTATCGCCAAGTACTGACGAGTACAGAGGAAGAGTCGCCAAGTACTGTAAAAGCAGGAACGTGATCGGCCTCCAAAGATGATGTAGCGTCTTGAGTGTAGAGTACAAGAGTTTAGTTGATACCAGAGCAGGACCAAACCAACTGGGGCGGTACACCTACAAACACAAGGGTAAATCACTAAGTACTAGAAAACATCACATTAGACATACGAGGCACAGGATGATAGACTGCTTCAGTCCACGGACTTAAATAGCTAGAGTGAGAGCAGTAATGCTGAGTCACTCCTGATGATGACCGTCAGCTATGTTCACACTAACGAGTGACTTGGTAGTAATGGTATATGACGATGACTGGTCGAGTAGTGAGGGAGCCACTATCTCAACACCTGCCTGGCGAAAGTTCAACAAAAGCATTGTCAATAAAGTCAAGTTGCTGTCTGCTGCCTGCACTTTATTGTCGAGTTGCTGTTCCGGCTGCCGATAAAGACTTTCATTGTTCATTCGGATAGTGTTCTGGTTCTGAATTGCTCGCAGAGGAGTTTACTGGCGCTGTTGTTGCACTTAGTGAAGCATCGTCTGAGCTGTGACCAAAATCGCCAAGTTCTGTCTTTCTTTAGCTGCTTTGGCTTGTTTCAAAACATGGTGGGCTTCAGCCGCGTGCAACAGTTCTCGACACCACTCCACTTGCAATCCACGGCAACCTCCTCCAAATCGGCAACCTCAACTCTGTTTCTGGCGTCAGGCATTTGATTGACAACAAAGTTGGCCAGCACGTCAGCTGCCCCAGCCAGACCGCCAATGTCCCCTTCCTAAAGCAGCACCAGAAACCTAAGGAGGAAAATAAATGTAAAACAATTTCAAATTAAACACTAAAACATCACATTGTTTGCCAAGATTGGTGAGATACTCAGGTCGGCCAATGTTGGACGTTCGATTGACTCATCCGCGTGTACTGAATTCTCATCACGAGTGCTCCCCTCGGCCACACTGATGATGATTTCTGTAATACTTTCTTCATCCCCATCAAGTTCATCATCATCTTCTTCATCAGCATTTTCAGCATTAATAGCAAGTAATTGTCCGTTTGTTCTTTTGTGGCGATTCAAAGTTGGGTCGCGGAAAAGAGCAAAAGGATGAATCTTGCACTGGTGGCTAAGATAAGCCAGCCAGTTAGTGGATTCACATTTAGTTCTGCAAGGTACATCATGAATATAGTAATTCATCGCAAACGTAGCTGTCAAAAAGCAAAAGTATTTTATAGTTCTGTAGTGAAACGAGGCAGTCGTTACTTACTTTTGTAGGTCAGGTGCTGCTTGGGCTATTGTGAGAAGGACACGAGTGGCCAAATGGACAACGAGAGAAGACGGGATTGAGAGTTGGCAGCATCCTCGTTGAGAGAGGCAGAGGTAAGAAAACCATTCTAGATGAGTTCTTCATGAGTAGTGAACGTGTTTGCTCATCTACGTCTCATTTTAAAGGTAAAATCGAGCGATATGATACCAATGTAGTACAATTGCGACAAGCACGACCTGATTGAAAGCAATCAATTCACCTCTGTACGTCCATCAAATGTATGTCCGACTAATGCAAATCGACACAATTGCCCATATTCGATCCACCAATCGCACCATTTCCTAGAGATCCGTTGAGACAGTGTTCAGAGTGGCACTCGCACTCGGTGGAAATATCTCGAACAGTAAGTTTACCGTTTGGACTTGTAGCACTGCCAAGTAAGGCACAACCATTCCACCATGTCACCTCCACTGGTCTCAACACTAGTGCCAACTGGTAGCTAGTGCCATTGCACTCTTTCGACACCAACTGGCACAGTGCCGCAGTGGTCACCCTAAGTAAGGCACAACCATTCCATCATGTCACCTCCACTGGTCTCAACACTTGTGCCAACTGGTAGCTAGTGCCATTGCACTCTTTCGACACCAACTGGCACAGTGCCGCAGTGGTCACCCTAAGTAAGGCACAACCATTCCATCATGTCACCTCCACTGGTCTCAACACTTGTGCCAACTGGTAGCTAGTGCCATTGCACTCTTTCGACACCAACTGGCACAATGCCGCAGTGGTCACCCTAAGTAAGGCACAACCATTCCATCATGTCACCTCCACTGGTCTCAACACTAGTGCCAACTGGTAGCTAGTGCCATTGCACTCTTTCGACACCAACTGGCACAGTGCCGCAGTGGTCACCCTAAGTAAGGCACAACCATTCCATCGTGTCACCTCCACTGGTCTCAACACTAGTGCCAACGGAAATTAGTGCCACTCAGTCAGCGCCACCGAGCCTAACTGGCTCTGTGTGGCAATAAAGTTACGGTGCACGCAAAGCATTACTATTCCACCACGGACCTTGAGACAGACAACAACAAAACGTGCCATTTACATGGACTGGATTGGCACTCACAGTTCGTACTGTTGGTTGTGCGAACTTGCTCGCTCTCTTCTTTCTTTGGTGAATTCCTTCAACCTTCAAAAGTTTGATTAACAGTGGCAACGTACCAACCATGACGATGATGTGGCCTATTTGGTACAGCCACTGGTTGAAGTATTAGCCACGATCTCGGTGAATAAACAAACGAACCAGTGAAGTGAGAGAGTGGTACTAATCAGCTTGACATTGACATTGCTCAGTTTCATTTGATGGATCAAACTTGTCGTATTCACACACACAGTCAATCGAATCCATGCACGAATCTACACAACTTTGCTTTCCATTCATAGGGACCTTCACTATTGTGTTCTCTCAGTGCGTGTGTATGTCATCTTGTCTCAACCAAAGCAATCGACTAAACCAAATTGTACGTGAGTGTGTGTATCATCACTGGGTCATTTTTGGCACTGGTGAACGATTGCATCCTTCGTGATCAATTAAGTCACTCGCATTGACTAACTGACTCAAACACAAACTCATAGTCATCAACATTGAGTCTGTCTGAAGCTATGAGACAGGCACTGAGGCTTCACGTAGTCCAGTGCATTTGTGCATGAGTGCAAGGATACCAAGTTGCGGTCATTGAAGATAATGTTTCACCAGAGCAGACTTGTTGACTATTAGATTGCATGCAATGGGCAACGGTTCAACTTGCACTGCCAGTGCACTTTAGTTTGTTTGCTTAGGGCTCGGGCACTACTTGTGCAATCGTAGCGGTGGTGGAGGTGGTATTCGTTGATTGACAAACTCGATTTCAGCGATTGGTCAGTGAAGTACGGTTTGCTGCAATTGCTGTTGACGAACTCAAAAAAGCAAACCGGCCTAATGAATCAGCTCTCGATCTGTAAGCCGAGTGCTACCGATGCCACCGAGCAGGCATGATGTATCAACATTAGAACAGTCCAATTTGGCTTAGTGTTGCCATCGCAAAATGACAGCCATAACACAATAAAGCTCTATTCGATGGCTCTAATGAAGCATTCGGTGGGAGAGTGAGTGGTACAAAAGACATTAAGAATCACCACTACTGGGCAATGACGAATTAGACACACATGTGCACGGTGTCATTGCCACGGGAACATGCACACAACTGTCACGGTTGGGTGCCATTGAGCGCAAAGTGACCATTACCGCGCAAACCTTTACCAGAACGACATTACCACAGGCACAAGCACACGACTGTCTCTGTACGGTTTCATTGACAGCTTTGTTTCAGGTACCTTTGCCCTCGCCACTACCAGACACACATACAACTCTTTCCTCTATCACCCTTCATTTACCTGTTCGGTCACAACATCCACCCATAGCCAATGTCAGGCGAGCCATCTTCACCAGCCAATGCCGCAAACACCAACATTGTCTACCTACAGTGAACATTGACATACAGCACTCGATGTTTGGCACCTTTGCAGTGACTCTCACCTACACCCACAGCTCTTTGACCACTACAGTCAAGTCCATACGACCGATATGGACACATTACACTCGTGTTTTGGTGTCTTTACGGGCTTTGGCACTGGCATCCGTTGTCCTTAGACCTCTACCATCTGTCAAGATAAGTGCTCCCTCACCAACAGACCAATCATGGTCAACCTCCACTCATCGATGACCACTACTCAGACAGTCATCATGTCACCAGTTGCTGTCATCATAGCCGACTTGACTTACAGGCCGACCATACAGGGTGGCTTGCCACGCCACTACAAAGCACGCATCAGTACACGGACGGTGTCCTGTGCGCCCTGCCAAGTCCTTGCTATTCACCATACAACAGACCTGGCAAGCCACCCTGTATGACCAGCCACTGTCACCACACGGAGTGACACTGCACTACTGCTCTTCTCCCTCTATATAAGTCTGCTGACTGAAGCAGTCAATCATCCGTGCCTTGTACGTCAGATGTGATGTTTCTTCCTTAGTGACTTACTTTCTTGTGTTATAGGTGTACCTCTCTACATGTTCTGGCTTTACCCTAGTATCGACTAGGCGCTCGTACTCTATCCTCAAGAAGCATCATTATTGAAGACCTATCCTTTTTTTGGTCTCTTGGTACTTGGCGATACTTCCCTTGTGACCTCTTCATTCTTTGTGGTTCTGCCTTGGCATCACTTGGTCACTTGTGTTCTACTCTGAAGACATCATCGAAGGTCGTGAACTCTTTTCCCGTTGGCCCGACCTTTGTCTGTCGACTTCTAGGAAATTCACTTCTGTTTTTACCAATTTCCATCAATCAATAAAACGTATTTTATAACACCATCAGCTCCATACGACGGGTGTGGATAAGCAGAAATCGTGTTTGGTGTTCTTCCGGGCTTTGTCACTGACACAACCAGAAGGGCACGGGCACAGAACACTCGGTGCTTGGTGACTCTACTTTCGCCACAATCGCCAACGAGCAATCCTTTGACCATCACCAGTGATACATCGACCACAGAGACACAGCACTCTGGGTTTAGTGTCTTTGTGGCGACCGTCACCGCCACTCTCGGGAACTCATTAGCATGACCACGGTCTCCGTCACCATCACCACCAGAAAACCACCATAACCTCGCACGCAAATGACACCAAACCAATCTCGAGGCACCGCCATCACCGCGCCGTTCTGTCCAACGAGACAATCGCCCCTCTCGTCTTTCTCTATATCCATGCCCAAGTAGTAGATATCCCACCGAGCCCTAACTCAAATAATCGATCCGAATATATCATTTACTGGATTTGAGTATCCAATCTACATTGTATACTATACGATCGCAACTACATCAACCGGTGGACAAGACTCGATGGTCGATCAATCGTGCCACACACGGACACGGTTAATTGACAATGCCCGTGCACCATTACCTCCCACTCCTCACTCTCACCGGTACCAGACCACACGGACACGGTCAATTGACAATGCCCGCGCACCTAAACCATCACCACCACAGCCCGAACACGTACACCGTACAGACATAGTTGACTTTTAGAACTTAATTGACCCATTTTGGAACCTTCTGGATCACAAGGACACTCGGGTGTATGACAATTCGATTGAGCACCCTCGACAATGTCTATACAGACATAGTCGACTTGTACAACTTAATTGACCCATTTTGGAACCTTCTGGATCACAAGGACACTCGGGTGTATCACAATTCGATTGAGCACCCTCGACAATGTCTATACAGACATAGTCAACTTTTAGAACTTAATTGATCCCATTTTGGAACCTTCTGGATCACTAGGACACTCGGGAGTATCACCATTCGATTAAGCACCCTCGAAACCCCCTATACAGACATAGTCAACTTTTAGAACTTAAATGACCCATTTTGGAACCTTCTGGATCACTAGGACACTCGGGAGTATCACCATTCGATTAAGCACCCTCGAAACCCCCTATACAGACATAGTCAACTTTTAGAACTTAAATGACCCATTTTGGAACCTTCTGGATCACTAGGACACTCGGGAGTATCACCATTCGATTAGGCACCCTCGAAACCCCCTATACAGACATAGTCAACTTTTAGAACTTAATTGACCCATTTTGGAACCTTCTGGATCACTAGGACACTCGGGAGTATCACCATTCGATTAAGCACCCTCGAAACCCCCTATACAGACATAGTCAACTTTTAGAACTTAATTGACCCATTTTGGAACCTTCTGGATCACTAGGACACTCGGGAGTATCACCATTCGATTAAGCACCCTCGAAACCCCCTATACAGACATAGTCAACTTTTAGAACTTAATTGACCCATTTTGGAACCTTCTGGATCACTAGGACACTCGGGAGTATCACCAATCGATTAAGCACCCTCGAAACCCCCTATACAGACATAGTCAACTTTTAGAACTTAATTGACCCATTTTGGAACCTTCTGGATCACTAGGACACTCGGGAGTATCATCGTTGGATTGCCCACCCTCCAAACCCACTATACAGACATGGTGGTAACAAGCAGCAGTACACTGTACGACTTTCGAGATCATTCTCGTTCACCATGGCAACCATTGTCTGAATATTAGCCCCATAGATGTCTCCCACCAACAACAGTAACAACCACCGCTGGCAATAATCGATAGTCACATTAGCGATAAGACACAATCGCGCAAACCTAACACACGACGCGACACCTCAAGACACGATCAATAGCGATGCGAACTGAACAACGCGCCAGTGGCAGCGAGTAGTGCGCGCGTGAAATCCGATTACGTCATCTGTGTACAGCACGAAGGCAGAGGAGGAAGCGTATGGTCAGAGTTTGTGCAGCATGAAAGATGACAGCAACATCACACCGCAGTGACAGATTGGCAGCACCACCACACTGCACATGCAAAGGTCACCTCCACCTCGGTCGCACTCCGACACATCACACCGCAGTGACAGAATGGCAGCACCACTCACTCAAACCTATTGAGCGTGTATGAAGAGGTGTTCAATAAGTAGCTCCCAACAGGCACGCACAACTTTGCCAACGTCTGCTGTACAGGACTGCGTGTCTATTTACTTATTGAACAGCGCGCGCGCTCTCCTCCACCTCTGTGCTTGCACAGTCAGTCAAAAACCGCTCTTAAAGGCATACACACAAAAACGCAGATCGTGTGGTGGCCTGTGGTGTGTTGTGCTGTTTCAGTACAGGCGAGTGTAGTAGTGGTCGCCTCTGGCGTCGTAGTGGTCGTCACTGCTGTCGCTCTGTAAGAGCGTTTTTTTGGCGGCGGCGTGTCGAGCACATGTGTACTGTCTGTTTTCTTTCAGCTCTCGTCCTGTTAGGTTGTGTCCTCTTGTCAGCGACTTTAATCACCAAATCCGATCCAGGATTACTCAACTCTCCTACTTACCCACCTACTCGAGTGTACCATCATTGGATTCAGCTAGCTTAGCTGCATTGACCTGTATCCCTCACTAGTGCCTGCGTAAGTTCAATCAGTGTCACCTGGCCACTCAACATCATCATTAATCTTCGCCTTTTTCCCTTGTGTTTTCGTGTATCTCTCCACCTCATCCTGGAACAACACTCCATCAGACACCGTTGACCTCTGACACACCTCCCCATCGGTGAATTCATCTTCCATCACTCCCACACCTCTCTAGGTAAGTTCCATGACACCTGGCTGGTGTCTTTTCTCTTTCAATACTCTGCCCTTTCAGTCTTCGTCTCTCGAAGCTTCTTTGCTGTTTGGGGAGCAGCGCACCTCACTATTGGGGCTCTCCCAATAATCACCCAACCTAGAGCCAAACTGAATGGGCAGTAGCGCCCTCCACTATTGAACTTGGCTTTTAGTCGAGTCACGTTGTATTGCTGGTGATGATGTTGTCAATCTCGCACTCCTCTCTCTCCTGGTGGCGTACACAGAGGACGTAACAGACTCACCGGCGTATATATCTAAACGCCACTGGTGTCAGGTGTTATCATGTGCTTTACACAGAGGACGTAACAGACTCACCGGCGTATATATCTAAACGCCACTGGTGTCAGGTGTTATCATGTGCTTTACACAGAGGACGTAACAGACTCACCGGCGTATATATCTAAACGCCACTGGTGTCAGGTGTTATCATGTGCTTTACACAGAGGACGTAACAGACTCACCGGCGTATATATCTAAACGCCACTGGTGTCAGGTGTTATCATGTGCTTTACACAGAGGACGTAACAGACTCACCGGCGTATATATCTAAACGCCACTGCTGTCATGTGTTGCCATGTGAGTGAGGGGGGATCTGTTTACTCTGTGTGACTGTCCTTGCGTTCGGGAATGATTGAGAATATCCTACAGTGTACTGCTGGTTGATCTACAGTGTGTTCTCGTTTGTTGTAATGACTGTCTGTATAGGGGTTTTTGAGGGTGCTCTATCCAACCATGACACTCTCGAGTGTCCTAGTGATCCAGAAGGTTCCAAAATGGGTCAATTAGGTTTAACAAATCGACTATGTCTGTATAGGGGTTTTCGAGGGTGCTCTTTCCAACCATGACACTCTCGAGTGTCCTAGTGATCCAGAAGGTTCCAAAATGGGTCAATTAGGTTTAACAAATCGACTATGTCTGTATAGGGGTTTTCGAGGGTGCTCTATCCAACCATGACACTCTCGAGTGTCCTAGTGATCCAGAAGGTTCCAAAATGGGTCAATTAGGTTTAACAAATCGACTAGGTCTGTATAGGGGTTTTCGAGGGCGCTCTATCCAACCATGACACTCCCGAGTGTCCTAGTGTTCCAGAAGGTTCCAAAATGGGTCAATTAGGTTTAACAAATCGACTATGTCTGTATAGGGGTTTTCGAGGGCGCTCTATCCAACCATGACACTCCCGAGTGTCCTAGTGTTCCAGAAGGTTCCAAAATGGGTCAATTAGGTTTAACAAATCGACTATGTCTGTATAGGGGTTTTCGAGGGCGCTCTATCCAACCATGACACTCTCGAGTGTCCTAGTGTTCCAGAAGGTTCCAAAATGGGTCAATTAGGTTTAACAAATCGACTATGTCTGTATAGGGGTTTTCGAGGGCGCTCTATCCAACCATGACACTCTCGAGTGTCCTAGTGTTCCAGAAGGTTCCAAAATGGGTCAATTAGGTTTAACAAATCGACTATGTCTGTATAGGAGGTTTCGAGGGCGGTCAATCGAACGATGACGCTCTCGAGTGTCCTAGTGTTCCAGAAGGTTCCAAAATGGGTCAATTAGGTTTAACAAATCGACTATGTCTGTATAGGGGTTTTCGAGGGCGCTCTATCCAACCATGACACTCCCGAGTGTCCTAGTGTTCCAGAAGGTTCCAAAATGGGTCAATTAGGTTTAACAAATCGACTATGTCTGTATAGGGGTTTTCGAGGGCGCTCTATCCAACCATGACACTCTCGAGTGTCCTAGTGTTCCAGAAGGTTCCAAAATGGGTCAATTAGGTTTAACAAATCGACTATGTCTGTATAGGGGTTTTCGAGGGCGCTCTATCCAACCATGACACTCCCGAGTGTCCTAGTGTTCCAGAAGGTTCCAAAATGGGTCAATTAGGTTCAACAAATCGACTATGTCTGTATAGGGATTTTCGAGGGCGCTCTATCCAACCATGACACTCTCGAGTGTCCTAGTGTTCCAGAAGGTTCCAAAATGGGTCAATTAGGTTTATCAAATCGACTATATCTGTATAGGAGGTTTCGAGGGTGGGCAATCGAATGATGATGCTCTCGAGTGTCCTAGTGTTCCAGAATCGCATCTTACCTTTTCGTGTCGAGTTGGTTATCTTTGCGCGATTGTCTTTTTGTTAATTTGACTGCTCCGGACACACTGTGGGAGTGTGGGTACAGCTTAGTTGGCGCCGTATTTGCTTCCTTAGTACACTTGGCCTTGGGATTGTGTCATCTTCCCCCTATTCTTCCTTCCATTCCAAACAGATTGCTTCTATTATTCTGTTTAGTTTTTCTCTAGAATCAGTTGATATTCTCGCAGAATGTCTTCTCAAGTTGCTATCCTGCGAAAGGTTCGCGACCACTTTCGAACCTATCCCCGTCTCTACACCGAATATGGCCGTGTGAGTGTGAAGATGGTTGACAAGAACCGTGTGACTGGGCGATCGATCAACTATCTACTCCCAGATCGCGAAACTCGAATTGCGTTGCACCTGTTTGAACAAGTTGGTCCTGTAGAGATGGTATTGTCTTATGATCGCATCGACTACTACCATCGAGAAAACATTGAACAGGACTTTCTGGATTTGGTCATTTTCCACCAGAACCGAATGCAATTGAACTGGATTAGTTTCATCAATGCAAAATTTGTCGCGTACAAGTTGGATTCCAATGGACAACGAGTCCCTCAGCAATGGTATTTCGCTTATCCGATTGAGGTAATCTTGTGTGTTTCGTCTATCTTTAGTTTCTATAGCCTTTGCTTTGTTTCCCATGTTTAGGACCTAGATGGAAATGTTCTCTTGCGCTGGGCGATCGGTCGCAAGAGCGACAAGAAGAAGCACGACGAGGAGTGCCTTCAGTGTGCGCTTCCTGGCACTTTTGATATTCCCCCCACTGGATGTGGAGTGCAGCAGACTCCCGCTGAACGCTTCCCTTCGTTGGACTCAATTGATGCTGTTCGATTGGAAGAGATCGATCCAAGTGCTCAATCTAGCATCGAATCAAGCGGACGGCCGACTTTTCTTCCTGTCAAGGAATTGTGCATTGCTTCATATTACGTTGGTCCCCCGAAATCACCACTCCCCGCTCAAGTTGGTGAGCTAGTGAAGCTCGGTGCTCAACATGGCCACAGTTTGGAGTGCTCCGATGGTACAGTGCCTCTTGGACGTTGCAAACATAACCGTATGCACTACTCGACCAGACGAAATGTGATTGATTCTACTCGCGGAGGAAATGGTACCGATTCAAAAGCTTCTTCGACTGTTGCATCACCAATCACCACCACCCTCATTGATGTCGCCTATCCTGAAGGAGGTATGTTGCCACCTAGCGCGCCAGTTCGTTCTATGTCTGCTGTTGAGAACTCCCGGGCAATGTCGATCAGTGCCAGTGCCAAGACGGTAGTGTCTTTGAAGTCACCAGGCGCGTCTGCCTTGGGTACTGAGCCCATGTCTATTACATCCTCTGCTGGCGAGCCAATGAGCGTTGATGGTGCCCCCCAATCTGTCTCGATGGTCACTGGTGGCGAACCAGCAACTGCTGAACTTATTCGAAGTGACAACTTTCTTTCTTCATCTACTGCCCCGGTGGTACCACAGGGCTTTGGCTTTATCTCAACCGCTCAAGTCGGTGGACCTATTCCTGCTGGAGAGTCTGATAGTCTCAGCTTAACTCGTCGATCTGCAAGTCTTTCCACTGTTGGTGCCAGCATGACTCGTCGTACTCAATCGAGCGATCTCAGCGAGGTCATCACTCCCACCATTCGAACCGCATCTAGTTATGCCAGCGCGAGCCTCAGTCTAACCCGTCGATCCGGTTCGACTGAACCGAGTGAAGATCTCAGTCCCACTCGAAGAACTGTCTCAAGTGTGTCCGCTGTGAGCCTGAGTCTCACCCCTCAATCTGCATCGAGCGCTCTCTCACAGGCTCTGACTCCCACCATTCGATCCGTATCAAGTGTGGCCACCGTAAGCCCTAGCCTTACCCGTAGGTCTGGTTCGACTGAAGTGAGCGATGTTTTGAGTCTTACCCGTCGAAGCGTTTCAAGCGATCCCAGCCATGCTCTGACTCCCACAATCCGAACCGCAACCAGTTTGGCCACCGCTAGTCCTAGCCTTACCAGCCGGTCAGGTTCCAGTGAACCGAGCGATGCTTTGAGTCTCACCCGACGAAGTCCATCAAGCATTCCCAGCTCGGTTGAAAGTGTCACTCGCCGAAGCCCTTCAACTATCTCATCTGTTCATCATTTGGCTGGTACATCCACTCAGTCAGGGGCCACTGGATCTATTCCCTCGACCGCAGCCATCAAGACTGAGCCATCATCTTCTCCCTTTTCGTTCGAGGGTGAAATGTTCTATGACTGCACTGGAGTGTGCCCCGAAGAAGAGGAAACTGGCGCTGCATCGTCTTCTCGTGTTGCTTCGGAACGAATGACTTCTTCCCCATCCTCGTCGAATCTTTTCACCATTCCTGAAGATCAGCAGTACGGCTGTGATGGAGGAGGAACTGAAAGAGCTGCAGTTGTCTCTGTTGGTTCACCAGTTGAGACAGATCCTACCCGTATCAAGGTGGAATCACGTGAGTCATCATTTGTGGGTGATGATGCTGATTTTGTGTACAATTGCGGCGAGGAAACCGGTGGCGGTATTGTTGATGTAGCCCAGCCACTCTCGTCAACTGGTGGTCCTTTCCCGATGGTCACTCCAAGCGATTTTGCGTACGACTGTGAATCTGGTCGAGTTGGTTCTGGTGCTGTTGTGTCATCATCGAAGGGAAGTGGACTGCATGGTGCCTATGTCAAAGTCGAATCACCCGCTTCGTTCTCCATTCCGTCCGGTTTCGGATACATTTGTAGTGGTCAAGATACTGCGGACAGTGACGCGCCTGGTTCTGCCTCGGGTGGTGGTCGTCGCCCATCTGCTTCGCCCTCGTTTCGTTGCGCCATCGCCGACGCTGGTCAAGCCAACTTGGACTCGGGTTTAGGTGAACCCGAGTGAGTGAGAACGTTCAACTCTGTCTATGGAGCATTTGTGATGAGCATATGAGTTTACTTTTTTGCATATTGCTCTCTCACTTTCTATTTTCTTTCCAATCTTTTCCCTTTTTTTAAACTGTAAACACCTTATGTGTTTGTGCACCTTATGTGTACCCTAAATTTGTTCTGCTTTCTTGTTTTCATTTTTTAAATAAAATCTTTACAAAACATAAAACCCGTGTAGTTTGTTGTTTAGTTGCCGTGGTGATGGTGGTGACGGTAATGCGAGTGTATGGTTTCTATGTCAGACATTGCACCGGGCGGTATGTGGATGTGTTGAGTGTGCTTGTGGTTGACAGAGTGCCCGTTGATAAGGTGGTGGTGTGTCCGAGCAACGAGTGATGTGAGAGTGTGGAAAGTAGATAGCGACGGTGGTGATCATCGATCGATGGCTCCCAATTGGACGATAGCACGTGACCTGAACCGAACACGGAGTGATGGGTGATTGTTTAGAAAATAGATAGCGACGGTCGTGTTGGTTTAGAGATTACACGGGAAATGGTATTAACCAACATCGGTACTGAAAAAGGGTTGAGGTGAGATTGTGGATAGTTGATTGTGATGGTCGTTGTGGTGAGGCGATTGAATGGGAAATGGTATTAACCGACATCGGTACTGAAAAAGGGTTGAGGTGAGATTGTGGATAGTTGATTGTGATGGTCGTTGTGGTGAGGCGATTGAATGGGAAATGGTATTAACCGACATCGGTACTGAAGATGGGTTGTGGTGAAATTCTGGATAGTTGATTGTGATGGTACAACAAGAAACGAAATCGTTCAAGCAGCGCTGGCAGAAGTGGTTTTTATGTATTGGAATCGAGGATCTTCTATATATGTACAATTGAGGTGATTGCAAAAATGTAAAGCTTGCACAATAATACAATAGCTTGCAAAATTCAGTATAGTGGCCACATGAAGCGGTTGCGAAAGCAACCGCCATCTTGCGTCAAGGGTGGTTTGATTTTGGCGTTGTTGGAACAATCCTTAGTCACTTTATGTGGTTGGACGCAACTTGAGTCGTAACGTTTCCCGTTCAGTCAATCCACAACAACGACCATCACAATCAACTATCCACAATCTCACCTCAACCCATCTTCAGTACCGATGTCGGTTAATACCATTTCCCGTGCAATCAATCCACAACAACGACCATCACAATCAACTATCCACAATCTCACCTCAACCCATCTTCAGTACCGATGTCGGTTAATACCATTTCCCGTGCAATCAAACCACCACAACGACCATCACAATCAACTATCCACAATCTCACCTCAACCCATCTTCAGTACCGATGTCGGTTAATACCATTTCCCGTGCAATCAAACCACCACAACGACCATCACAATCAACTATCCACAATTTCACCTCAACTTATCTTCAGTACCGATGTCGGTTAATACCATTTCCCGTGCAATCAATCCACCACAACGACCATCACAATCAACTATCCAGAATCTCACCTCAACCCATCTTCAGTGCCGATGTCGGTTAATACCATTTCCCGTGCAATCAATCCACCACAACGACCATCACAATCAACTATCCACAATCTCACCTCAACCCATCTTCAGTGCCGATGTCATTGTCGAGCGTAAGCGAAGACTATGGTTCAACTTTTTCGATTCTTGTCCAGCTAACTCCTCCTACATTTCTTAACCGATTTGCATCAAATTTGGCCAAAGTTCTTAGAATAACGTGCAGATATGCAGTTTGACCTTGGTTTTTGCGAAAAATGTTTTTTAAGTATACCTGCCAAACAAATCTCAAATTGGAAATATCTCAGCTTTAGGCCCCATTGTCGGGTCTCATGTCCAACAATGATTGCAACAATGGCAATGGGAAATTTGGTCACCGAGAGGATCGTTGGTGTCGTTTAGGGTTTATGCGGTTAGACAGATGTGGGCGTCGTTTAGGATTGGGTTAGGTTAGGTTTAGGTGGTTAATCAGGTGTGGGCGTAGTTTAGGATAGGGTTAGGTTAGGTTAGGTTTAGGTGGTTAGGCATGTGTGGGTGTACTTTAGGATAGGGTTAAGTTAGGTTAGGTTTAGGTGGTTAGGCAGGTGTGTGTGTAGTTTAGGGTTGAATTAGGTGGGTGTGAGCGTCGTTTAGGATAGGGTTAGATTAGGTTAGGTTTAGGCAGGTGTGTGTGTGTAGTTTAGGGTCGGGTTAGGTAGGTGTGGGCGTCGTTTAAGATCGTGTTAGGTTAGGTTTATGTGGTTAGGCAGGTGTGTGTGTAGTTTAGGGTTGGGTTAGGTTGGTGTGGGCGTCGTTTAGGATCGTGTTAAGTTTGGTTTAGGTGGTTAGGCGGGTTAGGTTTTCGCTTAATTTACTAATCCCCTTATTTTCAATTTTGGGGACATTACTTTCAAAATACTAGCATAGTATTTAAAATTAACACTCGCAGGGCCCACTAGTTTAATACCATTTCCCGTGCAATCAATCCACAAAAACCACCATCACAATCAACTATCCACAATCTCACTTCAACCCATCTTCAGTACCGATGTCGGTTAATACCATTTACCGTGCAATCAATCCACAAAAACCACCATCACAATCAACTATCCACAATCTCACTTCAACCCATCTTCAGTACCGATGTCGGTTAATACCATTTACCGTGCAATCAATCCACAACGGAACGGGAAAAGAATATTCCTGTTTACAGTGATGTCAAGAAGGTTGTTGTAGGATTGTGTTGGTTCCTGAAGGTGTATTGAGGACGGGAAAAAAAATATTCCGGTTCGGGGGTGATGTCTGATAGGATGTAGTATGATGAAGTTGGTTCCTGTAGGTATATTGAGGACGGGAAAAGAATATTCCTGTTTACAGTGATGTCAAGAAAGTTGTCGAGATGTTTACCTTCCTCGTCCACTGACGATGTCGGTCCAACATGGCACACTAGGCACACTCATTCTTTCATTGAGCTTCTCTCTCTCTCTCTCTCTCTCTCTCTCTCTCTCTCTCTCTCTCTCTCTCTCTCTCTCTCTCTCTCTCTCTCTCTCTCTCTCCAGTGGTTGGCACTGGTCGAGATGTTTGCCTTCGCGTGTGTCCTTGTACCTTGGTGAAAACGCTCGCACTCTGGTAAGTAAGAATTCTAGTTCTGGTTTCTTACTCTGTTAAGCTAGAATAATAAAAAGGTAAGTAACCTTAAAGCTTCTGAAGAATCTCGAAGTGATATGTGTCTTGAAAGTTGTGTTGCTTAAAAATGAACGATGTGAAGAATCGATATGAGAAGTTATCCAGAAGCATTATGATAAGACCTTGGTTGCCCTCTCCCACGCCTTGTACATCACCGTTCTTGGTCCTTGGATGGCCGGCACTCTTGTCCCTCTCCTCGGCCTTGCTGGTCTTCTCTGCTACTAGAACATCCCCTCTTTTGGCACTTGGATGGCTTCTGAACTTCGCAAACCCTTTGGCCTTCACCTTCTTGGCTATTAGTGTCGTAAAAATGGGGTTTATTTGATGGTTTAGTGGTCGGTCGATCTCAGACCACTAATTGAAATGAGGTCCAAGGACAGCGCGAGCGAATGAACTTTATTGATCTGGTTGAGTGATTGTACAACGTGTGTCCGTGATTGTGGCTGGATGGTGACTGACTGATGAAAGCTCAATCTGCTCGAGTTGAGCGTTATGATGAGCAACTCTTGTGGCATGCAGGAATGTGATGAGTGTTGTGTGTGTTATGATCGCGATGCATACCATCATGCGGATGGTATGTCTGTGTAGTGACCGTTTGGAACGACTTGGCGGGGACCTGCGATCCTGCAGTCGCAGGACCACGACAGTACTCCCCCCTAGTGGTTTAGCCCTGTTTACGAGGGCGACCACGTTTACGAGGAATGTTGAAAGTTACAGTCTTCTCGTCCACTTTTGCTGGTTTGAGCCGATTGATGTTTATATTTTCGTGTCCGTGTTGAGTTTGAATAGTGAATGTGTGCTTGTTTCGAGAGATGACTTTGTATGGGCCAGTGTAAGGTCGTTGAAGAGGGGTTCGATGTGAATCGGTACGCATAAAAACATACTCGCACGTGTTGAGGTTCTTTGGAATGTATGTTTCGGTTGGTGTTACTCTTGTGTCTGCGGATTTTTGTGTTTTGAGTGCGGATTTAAGTTGAGTCAGAAACTCAGTTGGATCGGGCATGTTCTTGATTGACTCGGAAAAATCGGCTGGAAGAACCAGTGATGTTCCATAGACCATCTCAGCCGGGGAATACTTCAGGTCTTCTTTTTCGGATGCCCGAATACCCAACAGGATTAGTGGTAAGTGAGCTGTCCAGTTTGGATCGGTGTTGAGGCATTTGAGTGCTTCTTTCAGTCGGCGGTGAAATCGTTCCACCATACCATTTGCTCTTGGATTATATGCAGATGTTTTGATGTGATTTGTTCCAAGGCGTCTTGTAAGTTGTGAGAAGAGTTGTGATTCAAATTGTCTTCCTTGATCTGATGTTATGTTATCGGGCGTTCCAAATCGGGAAATCCAATGTTCGACCAATTTGTTTGCAACAGTTTTTGCTTCCATATCGGGAATCGGAATGGCTTCGGGCCATCGGGTAAATCTGTCCACCATGGTCAGAAGGTATTTGTTATCGTTTGATGATGGTAAAGGTCCGACCAAGTCGATGTGAATGTGTTTGAATCGTGCTTTTGGAATCGGAATCGGTATTGGCGAGACTTTTGTGTGACGGATGACTTTGCTAGAACCACATGCGGTACAGTGCTCGCACCAATATTTGATGTCGTCGGACATGGATGGCCAAAAATATCTCGGTCGAATTAGCTTCTTAGTTGCTTTGATACCTGAGTGCGACAGGTTGTGGTATTGATCGAAGAGTTTCTTTCGAAGTGGTGCGGGGACAAATGGGCGATTGTTTCGTCCTGATGTTTCACAGATGACTTGAGTTCCTGGAATTATTTGAATTGGTTTCAGTGTTTTTGAATCTTTCATCATTAGGAGTTCGTCGTCTTGTTTTTGAGCCTCCACCAATTCTTCCAGTGACCAAATTGTTGATTCGATTGCGTCCACATTGAAACGAGAAAGACTGTCCGCGACCACATTGTCTTTGCCTGACACATGGCGAATGTCAGAAGTGAATTGCGAAATATAGTAAAGTTGTCGTGTCTGCTTAGGAGTTTTGTCACTTATTGAACGAAGTGCAGTTGTCAGTGGCTTGTGATCGGTAAAGATTGTGAAATTTCTGCCTTCGAGCATGTACTTGAAATGCTTGATTGATAAGAAAATTGCAAGTAATTCGCGATCGAATGTGCTGTATTTGCGTTGTGTGTTGTCTAGTGCTTTTGAGAAGAAACCAAGTGGTTCCCATCCTTTTGATGAGTTCTGTTGAAGGACTGCTCCAATTGCGGTGTCTGATGCATCTATCGATTTTGGAGAATAGATTCATCCAACTTCATAGTTCCCACCTTTGATTTCAGAAATCTGTAGAATTGTGATGGTTTTCTGTCGCCCAATTGTTCGGTTTCCATAATTTGAGTGAGTCGGCATGTTTCGCTTTCACTGTAATTCTTGATGATTTCACTCTTCAGTGTTTCGTAATCGCCATCTTGGAATTGTTTGTTAACCAGGTAATCAAAATTTTCCATAATGCTTGATGGAATATGTGCGCAAACATGGACGAATTTGGTTCGTTCCGCGGTGATTTTTGCGATTGTGAATTGGGATTCCATTTGTAGAAACCATGTTCCAGGTTTTTTGGTGTTGAATGTTGGTGCCTTTATGGCCACTGCTTCCAAACATGCCTTGGTGGCGGTCTCCTTCTCGTCGTCAGACATTTTGCTTTCTTGGGGCTCTCGAGATGGCGTCAAAGTTTTCTTGCTCAAAGTGCTCAACCAATTTGACACGTCTTCTTCTGAAATGTCGAGTTTCGATTGGGGTTGATTTTTGGATAAGTCGTCAGAATTTGGGCTGGTCATAGGTTGAGAGATTCTTGCAGAATTTGAAATTGGCGTGTTCTTAGTACCGGGTCACCACTTTAGTGGTCGGTCGATCTCAGACCACTAATTGAAATGAGGTCCAAGGACAGCGCGAGCGAATGAACTTTATTGATCTGGTTGAGTGATTGTACAACGTGTGTCCGTGATTGTGGCTGGATGGTGACTGACTGATGAAAGCTCTTGTGGCATGCAGGAATGTGATGAGTGTTGTGTGTGTTATGATCGCGATGCATACCATCATGCGGATGGTATGTCTGTGTAGTGACCGTTTGGAACGACTTGGCGGGGACCTGCGATCCTGCAGTCGCAGGACCACGACAATGGAAAAATAAATAAAAGAAAACAGATGATTGGGACATATAATCGTCAATCACTTGAGATGAAGCTTTGGTAAAGAAACATCGAGATGATCAGGCCAGAAGATGATTTAGTGTCACTCGAACAGAACAACTCATTCGAATTCGGTGGCGAACGAGTGGCCGCTTTAAAAGCCGATCGAGTTGGTTCGATCGGTCATTACCCTTTTGCTTTTCGGAAGGTTTGGTTTGCTCAGTGCTTTCGGTTAGCCTTGGGTGTTATTAACACGTGGCTTCTACTTCTAAAGGTTCCTTTGGCGCAAGTTGGTTCGAACCAGGACTCGTAAACCAGCTTTCGGTGGACACCAAACTTTGGTTGCCAAGTCTAAAGACTCACAAGGCCTGGTTGGCTACACCCTCTTATTCGTCTCATCTATTACCCTTTTGTTTGTATTAAATCCTTTTATTTCACTGGTTTTCTGGTCACTTGAGTCCGGTGCAGACTCAACCCGATAATTTCTGATTCGACTGCCTAAGGAGCTTACAGTCCCTTTTCGGTTGTGCCGAGCCCATATCGCCACACACTCTCTCTCTCTCCATTCCTCCCTCTCCCTCCCTCTCCCTCCCTCTCCCTCCCTCTCCCTCTCTCTCTCTCTCTCTCTCTCTCTCTCTCTCGCTCTCCCTCGCTCTCTCTCTCTTCACAATGTATTACAGTATTTATCTTTTTGTAACATTTAATTTCATTTTTGTAACTATTGTCTTATCGGATTGATCACTATGCTGTGTCGTAAGGCAACTCACTGATAGGTGAGCAGCTCCTTTTTTGTTTGGTTTATGACTAATAAAGATCGTTAATCTCTCTCTCTCCCCTCTCTCTCTCTCTCTCTCTCGCTCTCCCTCGCTCTCCCTCGCTCTCTCTCTCTCTCTCTCTCTCTCTCTCTCTCTCTCTCTCTCTCTCTCTCTCTCTCTCTCGCTCTCTCTCTCTCTCTCTCTCTCTCTCTCTCTCTCTCTAATCAATAATAATTACTTGGTCGTGTCAGTCCACAAAGTGATACATTGTTCGGTGCTCGTGTGTTTTATTGTCAAAATTGAATTAGTAAAAACAATGTGTGTTTAAATATTCACGATTGTCTGTTGTGTTTGTGTAATATAATGTAAAGTAATGACAATATAATCTATGTAGAATGGTAAGTGAGCGCGTAGCTAATGTAAAAATATAAATCAATAATATGACAGTGAGAATATGTATAAAAGTTATAGGCGAGTCACTCTGGTCAAGTTACTCAACTTCTAGTCCTCCTCGTCGTCTGCTTCATTATCGTTGTCGTTTGTGCTACTAATTTTGAGCTTCTTGGTAGGAGCGTCGCCAAGAGCATCATCTTGATAATCATCGAGTCCTCTTTTGGAGGAAGATGATGCCGCCTTGTACATGATTTTGCTTGTGCTGTTGACAACACTGCCAGACGGAACAAGACATTCATCGTTGGTACCATCGTGAGACGCTTGCTGATCGCCCTGAGCTTTACTTGTAGATGTGCCTTCAGTTTGTCCACAGCCGTCACCATCACCACCACTCGAGGCACCAACAGAGAGGTCATCAGTCTGTCAAAAGGAAAGATCAAGGAATGTCAAACACTCGAAACACAAACTCACCTCCTCTTCCTTATGCTCTTGTTCGACTGTTTGTTCATCTTCGTCATGTTCTTCGTCTGAGAAGTCAGAAGACTTATCCGAGCCGAGAGCACTCTCCGTACGTCCAGAGTCATCCGAATCGTACTCATCACTGTCACTGTCCGAGAGTGGGCTCGGTGGTGGAGTCAACAACCAATCCATGGTGGTGGAGATGAATAGACGCGTTGCTTGAGGGCGAAGACAAAACGAAAAGTTAGTTCGAGAACTGGAAAACGTTACACCAAAGCACGAACAAGTAAAACTGTATGTTGAACACGGTGACTGTGCACTTTCTGCTGTTGCTGCTTGTTCGGTCTGATGTCGTGTGTGTTGTCAGTGACTAGTCACAAGTGACAAGTTGTCACCAAAGTCTATAAAGTTTAAACTGATCTACTCAATAGTCATTCGTTTGTCATCTCCTCAAATTCAAGTACAGTTCATGTATTGTCATCTAAGTGTAAATAGCACTTCTACGTTGACACAGATGGGAAATGTTTGTTTTGTGTATAGAATGACAAAGGAAAGAGTTCAATCTGTCTGTTTGAATCATTCGTCAGTCAACTTGTGTTCTCCATTCTAGGTCTGCATCGACATTGTCTCCGTGACTTCACTGCCACCACTGCCTCCACTGCCACCACCACCACCTCACCACTCTCTGTCAGGATGCCTCGTCCAACTTGACCATCTCCTTCCGTTTCTCTGGTCAAACCCAATCCGATCGACTACTGCATCAAAGATATTCAGAAGAAACAGCAGGCCGATGGCATTATAGACGAGATGCACTTTCTGGTAGAGTGCACTGGCACAATGCCCGATGCTGTGTTGGACAAGGCTGTAGCGCTCACCGCTAGTAGAATCTCATGATTCGAATGACTAGAAATATCCTCTCACCAAGACTCTACTCCGTACTGTGCACTGCTTTCTTCATCCAAACCACAGTCCGCACTGTGCCACTGCCTGGGTCATCATTGCAGATGACGAATCTGAACAAACCCGTGATGGGCTCAACTGGTGCTTCGCACTGCTGCTGCTCAATCACTGCTATTCAGACAGTTGTACACGCAACAATGGATCTATTGGTGCTGCTTACAAACAAGAGTTTACTTTTTTCACTTATTTTACTATGTCAAGTAGACTGGCGGGCGTGTCTGTGTGTACATGCAACGGTGGCTACTAACATTTGGCGATTGCCTTTCTCTTTCTCTTGAACATCAACATGCATTGTGCACCATCGATTGTCTTCACTTCAGTGTCACCATCATTGTATTGTATTAGCAAGTGTGACTTGCTATCAAATCTATGGAAACTCTGTTTAACTCGAATCGCATCACAACAGCCGAGTCAAGGCTTAGTAAACTAGTGGGCCCTGCGGGTGCTAAATTTGAAATTTGAACTTATAAAGCATGACCACGGTCACCGTCACCATCACCACCAGGAAACCACCATAACCTCGCACACGAATGACACTTCACCTATCTCGAGTCACCGCCATCACCGTGCCGTTCTGTAAAACGAGACAATCGCCCCTCTCGTCTTTCTCTATATCCATGCCCAAGTAGTAGATATCCCACTGAGCCCTAACTCAAATGACCCATCCGAATATATCATCTACTGGATTTGAGTATTCAATCTACATTGTGGACTCTACGAGCGCAACTACATCAACCGGTGGACAAGACTCGATGTTCGATCAATCGTGCCCCACACGGACACGGTCAATTGACAATGCCCGCGCACCTAAACCATCACCACCACAGCCCGAACACGTACACCGTACAGACATAGTTGACTTTAAGAACTTAATTGACCCATTTTGGAACCTTCTGGATCACAAGGACACTCGGGTGTATCACAATTCGATTGAGCACCCTTGACAATGTCTATACAGACATAGTTGACTTTAAGAACTTAATTGACCCATTTTGGAACCTTCTGGATCACAAGGACACTCGGGTGTATCACAATTCGATTGAGCACCCTCGACAATGTCTATACAGACATAGTCGACTTGTACAACTTAATTGATCCATTTTGGAACCTTCTGGATCACTAGGACACTCAGGAGTATCACCATTCGATTAAGCACCCTCGAAACCCCCTATACAGACATACTCGATTTGTTAAACCTAATTGACCCATTTTGGAACATTCTGGATCACTAGGACACTCGAGAGTGTCATGGTTGGATAGAGCACCCTCGAAACCCCCTATACAGACATAGTCGATTTGTTAAACCTAATTGACCCATTTTGGAACCTTCTGGAACACTTGGACACTCGGGAGTGTCATCATTCGATCGGGCACCCTCGACAATGTCTATACAGACATAGTCGATTTTTAGAATTTAATTGACCCATTTTGGAACCTTCTGGAACACTTGGACACTCGGGAGTGTCATCATTCGATCGGGCACCCTTGACAATGTCTATACAGACATAGTCGATTTTTAGAACTTAATTGACCCATTTTGGAACCTTCTGGATCACTAGGACACTCGGGAGTATCACCATTTGATTGAGCACCCTCAACAATGTCTATACAGACATAGTCGACTTGTACAACTTAATTGACCCATTTTGGAACTTTCTGGATCACTAGGACACTCAGGAGTATCACCATTCGATTAAGCACCCTCGAAACCCCCAATACAGACATAGTCAACTTTTAGAACTTAATTGACCCATTTTGGAACCTTCTGGATCACTAGGACACTCGGGAGTATCACCATTCGATTAAACACCCTCCAAACCCACTATACAGACATGGTGGTAACAAGCAGCAGTACACTGTACGACTTTCGAGATAATTCTCGTTCACCATGGCAACCATAGTCTGAATATTAGCCCCATAGATGTCTCCCACCAACAACAGTAACAACCACCGCTGGCAATAAGCGATAGTCACATTAGTGATAAGACACAATCGCGCAAACCTAACACATGGCGCCAGCGTCTCCGTTAGGTTACTAAATTAGAATAAATAGTTATTAAATACAATAGTGAGAAGCGCAAACAACAGATGGCGCCAGCGTCTCCGTTAAGGTTACTAAATTAGAATAAATAGTTATTAAATACAATAGTGAGAAGCGCAAACAACAGATGGCGCCAGCGTCTCCATTAAGGTTACTAAATTAGAATAAATAGTTATTAAATACAATAGTGAGAAGCGCAAACAACAGATGGCGCCAGCGTCTCCGTTAAGGTCGCTAAATTAGAATAAATAGTTATTAAATACAATAGTGAGAAGCGCAAACAACAGATGGCGCCAGCGTCTCCGTTAAGGTCGCTAAATTAGAATAAATAGTTATTAAATACAATAGTGAGAAGCGCAAACAACAGATGGCGCCAGCGTCTCCGTTAAGATTACTAAATTAGAATAAATAGTTATTAAATACAATAGTGAGAAGCGCAAACAACAGATGGCGCCAGCGTCTCCGTTAAGGTCGCTAAATAAGAATAAATAGTTATTAAATACAATAGTGAGAAGCGCAAACAACAGATGGCGCCAGCGTCTCCGTTAAGATTACTAAATTAGAATAAATAGTTATTCAATACAATAGTGAGAAGCGCAAACAACAGATGGCAGTAGCGTTTCCGTAAATGCAATTAAATCATCACCTCTCACCCGCAATGACCGCGCTCTCGGGCACATCGTAGCAGTCTTTGGCCATCTCCATCACAGTCACCGTCACCACCCAAACATCACTGCCCTAACAATGGACACACAAGTGACCTTCATCCGACCTATCACAGCACTCTCGGGTGCCTATTTTCAGTGTTGATGGCGATGTTGGTGTAGCATTCGAGTGCAATGTCGCTAACCAGACCGGGCAGTTGTGTTGTCCAACCATGACACTCTCGAGTGTCCAAGTGATCCAGAAAGTTCCAAAATGGGTCAATTAAGTTCTAAAAATCGACTAGGTCTGTATAGACATTGTCGAGGGTGCCCGATCGAATGAGGATACTCCCGAGTATCCTAGTGATCCAGAAAGTTTCAAAAATGGGTCAATTAAGTTCTAAAAATCGACTAGGTCTGTATAGACATTGTCGAGGGTGCCCGATCGAATGAGGATACTCCCGAGTGTCCTAGTGATCCAGAAAGTTCCAAAATGGGTCAATTAAGTTCTAAAAATCGACTAGGTCTGTATAGACATTGTCGAGGGTGCCCGATCGAATGAGGATACTCCCGAGTGTCCTAGTGATCCAGAAAGTTCCAAAATGGGTCAACTTTGTTGTTTGCAATGTCTATATCGATATAGGGGTTTTAGGGGGTGGGCAATCCAACCAGGACACTCCCGAGCCTCCAAGTGGTCCAGAAAGTTCCAAAATGGGTCAACTTTGTTGTTTGCAATGTCTATATCGATATAGGGGTTTTAGGGGGTGGGCAATCCAACCAGGACACTCCCGAGCCTCCAAGTGGTCCAGAAAGTTCCAAAATGGGTCAACTTTGTTGTTTGCAATGTCTATATCGGTATAGGGGTTTTAGGGGGTGGGCAATCCAACCAGGACACTCCCGAGCCTCCAAGTGGTTCAGAAGGTTCCAAAATGGGTCAACTTTGTTGTTTGCAATGTTTATATCGGTATAGGGGTTTTAGGAAGTGGGCAATCCAACCAGGACACTCCCGAGAGTCTTAGTTTGTGGCTTTGGTGGCAAAGGCACCCTCAACCCAACATTGAGTGTCGGGTTTGTGTGCCCGTTCTGTAGTCACTGGTGGTGGTCACCCGCTTGTCCTGTGACGGTGGCTCTGGTGCTAAAGGCAACCATCAATGAGTGAGGTGTGACTCTGCCCGTCATATGGAGCAAATGGTGTTGCTCACGGGTTTGTCAGGTGACCGTGGCTGTAGTTGTCTTCTCCTGACTCTTGGCTTTGTATCCTCTCTGGTGTGGTGGATATGCCGTCAACTCAACCGTATCCGGAGTGATGTGTGACGGTTGCCGGCGACTGTGATGATGTGTCCAAGACTGCGGTTACTGCTAGGGTGAGGTGAATGATCCATTGTGTGTGTATGTGTTGTGAGGATTGTACGGGTGCTATTGTATGGTGTATTGATGTGTCCCTGGCTGCTGGTGACCGTGCTGGTGGTGATCGGAGGGACGGGAATGTTCTCGGGTGAAGGTTAGTGGTGTGGGGCATTGGTGTTGATGTGTAACTGGCTACTGGTGATGGTGCTGGTGGTGATCGGAGGGACGGGAACGGGTTCGGATGCTGATCAGTTGTTCTTTGGGTCGTATTATATATGACCTGTTTGTGCTAGAATGGTGGATAAGGCGTCAACGGCACCGCAACTGGAGTGAGTTGGACATGTGCTGAGTTGATTCGGGTGATCGCGGTGGTGTACCGATTGCTCCAGTGCGGACAATAACACGGCATCTACACCCAAAGGTATCTCGGGTCGGTATCTGCGCCACCATCTCCACAATCATCGGCACAGAGCAACCTTCGCGTATGCAACACACCATGTCCGGTTGTTTAGTGGTTCTCTTTGGTGGTGTGAACATTTGCACTATTTTTGCCTGTTTCTGCCTTGGCTGCACAAATCTCGGCACATTGAATGGCCGCAACCAAATGCACACATACACAAATACACAGGCCACTGAGTGCTGCATCAGTGCCTCAATCCTCGCATCCGCCCGTGCCAGTGTTGAAGACGTTGACACGACTTAGTGTTTAAATCTGTTGTTTCTTTGTGTGTGAAGCTAAGTTGAAGTGAGCTGGTGCCAGATTGCCGATGGCAATCTGGCACAGTGCTCTGATGGTGAATGTGTGAATGCCTTTGATAACAGTATCTTAACCGTGCTTTACTGGTGCTGCTCTGTATGTGCTCTATAAATGTGTGCCATAAAGATCATGGTCAAATAGACATACAACCAGTAGTCTAATTGCAATATGTTGCCAAGTGTCAGGATAGACTGCAGTTGAAAGCAACACCACTCGGAAGTGCTCTTTGCACAGAAATCACTATAGGTGATCACTGCTTCACTGTGCCATTTGTGTTCGAGTGAGTGTATTGGCACTAACTTGCAGTTGGCGCTAGTGCCGTGATCAGTGATCAGTGCATGTGACATTGAGGATTGTGTGTGCCTTGCGGCAATGACCACTGCCGTACTGAGACAGTTGCGTTCGAGTGAGTGTGATGCCTTCTCTCAACAAGAATGATTCCCTCTCTTTGCTACCCTTCTTGTTCTGGATCTGGTCTACTCTACTTTTTCCTACCATGGTTACCATCATCTCATCATTTCCATATCTACATACACCTCCATGTGTCCGCTTTAGCTCTCCGACTTCATAAATCATCTCCACCACCAACAATCGATTCTCAACGGTTACAACTTTTGTTTTTTACTGATGAAACATTGACGTAGAGATGTGTGTGTGTGTGTGTGTGTGTGTCCGAATAGACAGGGCACTGCAGCAGGAAGGTGGCCAAGTTGGTAACAGCACTCACCGAATCATCGAACTGATCGTTCAATTCGCCTTGCGCTTGTTCGTTCGAGTTGAGCTTCTCCACCGGGACAATGTCATTCGAAAACAGCAGCTTTTTGTACCAGAATTTGGACACAAAGATGGTGAACAAGAACAAAGTGCTGAAGCTGAAAGTGACTACATTAAGCGATGTCACATGTAAAAATGGCAGTCACATACAACATACCTTACACTGTTGTCCGAAGCTCGAGGATTCTTAGGCATATGTCCAAAGATCTCTGTGGTGAACTGCACCAGTTCAGTCCAGCAGCTGTCTCACATGCCTCTAATGCGTTCTAGCGGAGTGTCCATGCAATTGGAACGACGTACCTGCACGTACTCTCCCTTCCACTTATGAGCCAAGTCCACCAGTTTGATCACCACAAAGTAGAACGCCTCGTACAAGTTCTTTGCCGTGAAGTGATTGTGCAGCAAAGCCTGAGGGACACTTCGAGATTGGGTACTCACGAATACGAACAATCTGTGT
This sequence comes from Rhizoglyphus robini, assembly GCA_023373905.1. Taxonomy (NCBI): domain Eukaryota; kingdom Metazoa; phylum Arthropoda; class Arachnida; order Sarcoptiformes; family Acaridae; genus Rhizoglyphus; species Rhizoglyphus robini. Next base: position 70,862 of record JAKIJQ010000293.1, on the reverse strand, counting down.
TTTGAATTTGCGTACTCAGAACCAGAGATTCGTTTCGTCATCTTCAGAACCAGCAGAGTGGCGAACCATTGCTGCACGTGCTTGGCGTTGGTCATGCTTTCCAATTGGTTGGTGATCATCTTTGAGTTCACGGCCATTGATCTCTCCCCATTCTCGGCCATCTGCGCCTCTAGCCATTCAAAGTCCTCATAGGAGTCCTCAATTTGGAAAACAAAAAAATTATCAATGATCTTGATTGGATGGATTTGGTCGCCTTTGTCTGCAGAAAAACTGTGATTGAGTGTCCCGTGACACAGAAGCCTTGGCCGTGACTGAGGCGGCGGTGATGGTGGCTGCGGTACCTTGGTTGGACTGAAGAGGCGAGGAAATTTTAAATCGTTTGGATGGTGGTGATAGTGACTGATAGTCTTTGGATTCATTCAGGGCAAGACTGGTAGTGATCTGTGGTTGGTTCTCTTGAACATTATTATGCTCAGTCGATTGAGTCGGTTTGGAACGTTTGCCTAATCTTGGGGCACTGTGAGCAGCCGAAGTGCCAGAGGATGCTGAAGTACTTGCGGTTGTACGGTTAGTGACAATGACATTGCTGCGTTCATTCGCAGGCACTTGTATGGCCTTCGAACTGGTCGAGTTGCCCTGAATCACGTGAGAGGTAGTAATGAAAGTGAGCGATTAGTGAATGGTGGTTGGATGGATGGATCGAAAGTGCTCACTGGGCAAGATAACAGCAATAGTATCACTTACCTTTGCAGGCTATTCAGCAAAATGCGTGCCTTTATGTCTGCTTTGGTTCTACGTCCCATTTTGTGGCAGTGCTTTGAAGACACTTTCGGCGAGAAGGATAAAGAACGGACACTGAGGTGGTGACACAGGAGGCGTGCGGTTGGAGTGGTGGTGCTGGAATGTTGATTCGGTACTGTGAAATGGAGGATGATCAGTGGTGATCGAGAGGTGCTCGCGGTGGTGGCTCACGGGTGATGGATGTTCTCAGAAAGTGAGTAGCGACCAGCACTGGATGAGTGAATGCTGCCGAGTGATGATCAACTAGACAAACGGGCGAAGGCACCCAACAAGTGTCAGAATAGCTCCCTCACTGAGTCACTGTCAAGTTCAACTGACCAATCACTTATGTGTAACCCAGGGATGCGCAAAGGGTGGACAATTTGAAATTACAGAATATCCACCAATGTCCACCAAGAGATTTATAATGAATAAGTTTCGAAACAATTCTTTCATTCAATTAAACAAAACGAAAAAAATAAAAAGCAAAGAAAGATTTTTCCCACTTAATTTTGATGGCCAATTAGAATTGTCTTCAAAATCTTTTGTTTGAATTTCATTGAACAATCATTTTCAGAACCTAAAGCTCAAATTGAAAAAATAAATCAAATTTTCCATCTGTAATTAGCGAATTGTTACGAGGAGATACATAAATGGATTGTGATTAAGAGGATGATTAAGAAGCCCACTGGAATCGTCAGCTCTATCAGCCTGGATTAATCAATCAACGAAGTTTGATTTACTTTTATTTACTTAAATGAAATAATTCAAATGAGTTGAATTGTTAGCAGAAAAATATTTTTTTATCTAAAGTTGTTAATATTCTTGAAATATGAACACCAAACTCAATCTAACGTTGCGTTTTCCAACAACTTTTATCGGAATGATTTGATGGCCATGTTCGGTTCAACAAGCATTTGGGAATAAAGCTATTCTTTACTCCACTGCCTTAAAATAAGTTTAGAGCTCTTTTGACCATTGAAACTAATCCTCAAGGTAGTATGGCTAAACGTTCTTTGAATAACAACCATAATATAATCCAGATATTAAAAAATTCCAACTTTCAACATTTTGACTCGTATAATTGTTTTTGAAACTTTTATGTAAATACATTGTATTTGGATTTTTGAATGACAAAGGGTGGACTTTTAGTACATTGAATGTCCATCCTGTTGAACTTTGCTTTGAAAAGTTTGCGCACCCATGGTGTAACCAGTCACCAGTCACATGTCACTGTCTACATAGTGGTCATCTCATACTGCCTCAACGTGTATAAAAGCCCGGTGTGGTGATGCCTATCGTTGCACTTTGCCTCTTGTTATTTTAAACTAGTCTTAAGTTACGCCGTTGGCGTGAAGTCGGAGCGGCGGTATCGCGGACACTTTTCTTGTCAGTTCAATCATCGTCGAGACATCAGATTGCAACAGACACACACATCAACTTATTCATCAATACACATCTATTTAAAATATTAATCATTATTTTTTTAAAATCTCCGGTGACGTTTGACCTTTTGTGCCCAAAATTTAACCAGGTCGTCTACACCTACACCAGAATTTTTGATAAAATTTACAGAGCGATCCATTGAACCGTATAACCGCAATCCTGAACAAAGGATCGTCAAATCAAAAAGGTTCAATATTTTCGAACAGGTATAGTCAATAGTATGGAATTTGTTCTAAGATACAAACACGCCCACAATGAATCACAGCACTATTGTGTGGGTGTGTTTGTCACTGCGCATCCTATTTGCGCGCAGCGTACGCGCTGCTCGGCGTGTGTACTTATCTATTACTTGCACTTCCATTGTTGACACTTGGTCTCTACACATTTCTATGCAAAATTTGATTTATTTTTTGAAAAATCGCTGCTCCGTTGACCTTTGACCTATTAGGCAAAAGGCACAACTTCACCCCAACCAGAACACTGTGTAAAATTTTCAGACCGATCCATTGAACGGGTATAGCAGAAACCCTCTACACAAGCCTTTTCCTATCAAGCGGCGCCAGAGGAGTCGATCACTCACAAACTCAAACCCTCGCTTCGCTCGGGCTTGAGTTTGTTTGTTCGCTCCTCCAACTAACATACTAAGTGCTTCTTCCTCTTTGCAGACTTTGTGTCTCTCGTTCTCTCTCTCTCTGCCGAAGCAACCTTTCTCAACTTTGTTGATCGTCATCAAGACTCTCTGGCCTCTTTGGATCTCTTTCTCTTCTTTGATCTGAATGCCGAGTTGCTTCATTGTGTGTTATTTTATCCCAATAAATCGCTTTTAACCAACAAGAAGATGGACAGAGAAAAGGGACAATTCCTTAAAACACAAAGCCGTGTCAGAGTGGAGTGGTGGCGATCGATGGATTGATGGACGGTTAGGCAAAATGCACAAACACACAGTGGGCTGCAGTCACGGGACGGTGTGTCGAACAGTGCGTGTTGTGTACTGCTTGGTCTGTCAATACATGACAGGACAGTGGTGAACTGATGATGCGTGACTGTAGTGTAGTGGTGGCTGGCATAACAATCGCCAAATTAGTCACAAGACAGTGCGGTGTGACTGGACCGAATGTGCGTGTATGAGTGAGTGTACGACACAGGTTGTATCGATGACAAAAAAGAACATTTGATGAATGAGAGTATTGACAAAGTGATAAGATTGCCCGTGATTGATATGTGAAAAGGAGAGAGTGAAAACAGTCGCCAAAGAGCAAGAAAAGTCATTTGTGTCGAGTTGGTCGACACGTCCCTTCAGAGTCAATCAAAGGTTAACCTTTTGCAGTATGGCACACGACCACGACCGGTCACTGCACTCTGCCTCTGATTACCGCCGTCGTCTCTAAAACCGACTTTTTCAGTGGTGTCATCTCGCCCGCACTACTATTTAACCAATAGTAGGGCAAATCAAAACAGCAAACCTTCCTTAACCGCATCCGATGCTCCCTCAGAAGCAAAAGCTAAATCAACCTATTTATCCAAGTCCTGCTAACCAAGGTAACCTTACAAATTAGTTTATCCCCCTAGTTAATCACCTAATTCTCTCACCCTAGGACACCCTTTGGTCTGTTTCAATGTTTCACTCTCGCGCATATTCGCGATTCCCCCGCTCACACCCCCTCGCAAACGTTCTCTGGCTCATTGAGGCTGCACGTCATCATCATCACTGTCTATCACCACCACCACATCTTCATGTCATTTGGGGCCATGCCTCCCGAGTTGGTCAACACGCTTTTAATCGTCAGCAAACGGCTACTACCTCTCTGTGGTTAATCATTCAAAGATGATCTGCCGATCACTGTACTAACGCGGGACAATTGAATATGGTTACTTTCCGAATTGAAAGTAGATTATATTGAAGATATAGTTTTTTTTTGGAAATAGTATTTTATTGACCTCTTAAGCAAATTAATGCTAAATGTGAGCTAGAAAATGCACATACATACACACTGAGGTATAGTTCGATACATTACAATTGTTTACAAGTAATAGAATACAAAATGAATCATTATGCAAAATAAGGAAATTAAAAAGAGGGTATGAAAACTTAAAGTAGATATTTACAAATCATTATATATTTTATATACAAAGTTACGAAAATGTCTATAGAACCTGTCGGTGCAGTAAACGCTTGGCAATATTAATTGGTTTGAATTAGTGATCCTGCAGATGTGGCTGTCAAGATCGTTCCTCAGTAGTGCCCATCTTGGACATTCCTTGATGAGGTGGAGTGAGGTTTGCTCAGGTTCAACACAAAATTCGCATCTCTTGTCATGTTCAATGTTGAATCTGGTCAGGTAGTAGTGGAACTTGCCGTGTCCAGACATGAACTGAGTCGTGATGAAATCGGGGATGTTTGAGCATTTATTCCTGTGCAGGACAGTCGGAAAGAACGGAATCGTTTCTCTCCCGTCAGTGGACGTTCTGTACCGTTCGTCCCACGCTGTGGTTTCTTGTTGCTTCCAAATTCTCACGGCGCATGATGGGGGAAGCTCATTGTACGAACTTGTTTCCAAATTCGTTGCTTCCTTAGCTAGTCTGTCGGCTTCTTCGTTGCCTTCGATTCCGACATGCGCTTTGACCCAACACAGGCAAATGTGCTTGGGGTGCTGACGCAACAGTTTTCTGATTTCAACCGCAAGTATGTTGCGATTTTTCTTGTTGGAGATAGCCTGCAGAGCAGATTGTGAGTCTGAGTTGATTATGGCCGTTTTGTCTTGTTGAAGACACCAAGTGACTGCATTCTTGATTGCTAGTAGTTCCGACTGAAACACGCTGCATTCGTCATGCAATCGAGTTTTTTCACTGTGGTAGATGGTTTCTTGTTGTTTAACAACGAATGCACAACCGGTTTGTTTCCTGTTTGTCGATTCGTTCTCCTTCTTCGATCCATCCGTGAAGATGTTGAAATGATGCGACTTTAAACAGTTTTGACGAACATAATTCGCCCTCAGAGCAGGGTGTCCATCCTCGAGAAAGTGAGCCGGTTGTTGATAGGTCAATTGTGGTAAGGTTTCAGGTACTATGTTGTGTCTGATGAGATAACGATTCGACCACAGTTTGAGACGCAGGTCAATGGGCGGAATGTTTGCCAGGACGAGTGAGGCTTCTAGTGAAATAGTTCGATATCCTCTTGTGATCATCAGTGCAAATGATCGTTGAGTGGATAGCAATGTGGCTTTGTTGGTTTCGTTGAGACCTCCAATCCACGCAGGACACGCGTAGCACAGCAATGGTTCGATTGCACCGTTGTACAGTACTCTGAGTAAGCTGCCCGAAAGTCCCCAACCATTACCGGTCGTCCTCAAGATCCGTTGGACTATTTTTTCGGTTTTGGCGCAAACGTACTCGATGTGCTGGTTCCATGATTGCTTTGGGTCAAAGACAACACCAAGGTACTTCATCTTGGAAACAAGCTCAATCTCCAATCCGTTCATTTTCAAAACAGGTTCACGGTAGCTGTAGTCGTGCTGTCTTGTCACAAGCATGGCTTGTGTCTTGGAAGGGTTGAATTTCAACTTGTTGTCACTTCCCCATTTGGCGATTATCTCGAGAGCACAGTTTGCTTTTTGTTCACATTCGTTTTCGTCTCTCCCCTCAATTGCCACGAAACCATCATCGGCAAACGCTTGATGGTAACATCCATGAGGAAGTTGTAGTCGCAAGAAGTTGTTGTACAGCACATTCCACAGTAGAGGAGAACACTTGGCACCTTGAGGACACCCACGGTTGAGAGACTTCCTGGCAGTGACATCACCACATAGGGTCAATTCGGCTTGCCGGTCAGAAAGATAGTCGCAAAGCACACGGAAGAGGTTTCCTGGGATATGATATCGTTTGAGAGTTGCCAGAATCTGATCCCACCAGGCTGTATCAAACGCTCCAGATATGTCCAGTGAGATGAAGATGCCAAACTTTTTTCTTTCCAGGATTTGTTTCTGAATTCGTGCTATCTCACAAACTGCTTCTTCTGCTGATCGTTGTGGAGTGAAGCTATACTGTCGATCCCCAAAGTTCGCTGGCGAGCTGTGCAGCCAGTAGGTCAACCTGTCAGTCAAGAGGCGTTCGAAGATTTTTCCCATTACAGGCAGAAGACTAATAGGCCTGTATGACTTTGCAGTAGAATCGTTGTTACCCGATGGTTTTGGGACAAGTTTGATCACAGGCGTTTTCCACATGGAGGTCTCTGCGAAGTGAAAACACTTGTTGTAGAAGATCCAAAATAGATTTGGGAACACATTGTTCACGTGTTTGATCATGTTGGCCAAGATTCCATCTTTGCCGGGACTTTTGGAGTCATCTTCGGCTTCGATTGCTGCGTGGACTTCTTCTCTAGTGAAGAGGCAGTCGTCCGGTTGGTCGTATGGTTGATTGGCAAACTGAGTGATCATCTGTTGACGTTGGTTGTTTTCTGTGTCATCGGGGAAGAACTGTTCGAGCAGTGCCTGTGCAGTTTCCTCCACATTTTTGGTCTTTCCAGTTTCAGTTTGAATCGTCGTTAATTCGTTGTTAAGATTGGATGGAGACTTGCACAGCTTGTACACCTGTTTCCACACGGTATCACGATTCTGAACTGTGTAGAATTGTCGAATAGCATCTCGTTTTGCTCTTTCTAGTAGCTTCTCGTAGGGATATTTCACTTTGTTGAGTTGCTCCCTCAGAATTGGTCCACGTATGGCGTTGTTCCGATGCCGCTCAAACTTTTTCTGCAATTTGTCCACTTCTTCCTTCATTTCTTTAAGTTCGTCGTTGAAGAAATTAATTTCTCGTTTTGGAGGCTTGCTGGGAGGAAGTGATTTTTCAGCCACCTTGACAATAGTGTTGGTGAGTGATGTTCCAAATTGGAGAGTTTCTTGCTTTGAGCTTATGTTTGCTACTGTGTTGTTGTGGTGTTGGATACGTCGTTTTGTGTGATTGTCGAATCTGTCCCAGTTGACTTTGTTGGTGCGAAATTTCCTGGTCAATGATTTGGGCAGTGCTTGTTTGGTTGATAGCCACTCGTATGTCAAAATGCGGTGATCGGAGATTGAATCGATGTCAGTCACAACTTTCCAGTTTCGAAAGTATGGGTTGGCTTTGTTGTTGGTGAGAGTGATGTCGATTTGGCTTTGACTGGAGCGAGAGTTTACAAAGGTTGGAGTGGAGCCTTCGTTTTGAATACACAAACGATTTCTCATGATGAAGTCGTAGATTTTTTGTCCACGTTCGTTCGCTCTAATGCTACCCCATGATGGGTGCCAGCCGTTGAAGTCGCCAGTCACAATTATGGGCATTGTGCGATATGTGGATAGGATTTGTTCTAGATTGTCGAGTTCGTTGTCTAATACGTGCATTTCTGATGAGCCGGAGAAGTACACACTGCACAAGATGAATGGATTGCTGGTCCTGACCTCTACACAGGTGCAGTTCGAGTTTGAGAACTGAGAAATGAGACACATATTTGATTGTGATTTGACTGTCGCGATGGCACATAAGGGATCACTCCCACAGAAGATGTTGTAATGGTCTATCAAATGCTCGAAGACGTTTTGATACACATACGGTTCTTGTAGACATAGTATTGTGGCGTTGAGTCGCTTTGCGTTGATTACTAATCCTATAGATGCAGTTTTTTTGTGCTGCATGTTTTGGTGTAGAATTGTTATTCTATCACTCATGGCAAGGATTGATTTTCTTGAGGAGTTTCTTAAAAGATAAGCAAAGTTGGGCGTCATTCGCCTGGTGTTCTGTAGAAAGAAGATTGTGTCCGCGATGGGAACGTTTAACATTTATACGAGCGCAATTTGTGCACTTTAATTGGTGGGAACTGCAGTTCTTGGTTGGATGAGCTTCATCACATTTTCCGCAACGCTCTTCGTTGCTACATGCATCAGCAAAGTGTCCTGCCTGTTGGCATTTCTGACACACGATGACTCTTCGTTTGTAGTTGGCGGCAGTACAGAGTTTGCCAGGAACGAAGATGCGACCTTCTGCCAAAATCAGTTGGTGAGCCTCTTGTGAAGCCTCGATTCGAAAATCATACATTCCATGGTTTGTTTGCTTGCGAACCTATTGCTGCATTGGATGCGAGTAGTGGTTCAGCAAACGGAAGACGATTTGAAAATCATACATTCCATGGTTTGTTTGCTTGCGAACCTATTGCTGCATTGGATGCGAGTAGTGGTTCAGCAAACGGAAGACGATTTGAAAATTATACATTCCATGGTTCGTTTGCTTGCGAACCTATTGCTGCATTGGATGCGAGTAGTGGTTCAGCAAACGGAAGACGATTCGAAAATCATACATTCCATGGTTTGTTTGCTTGCGAACCTATTGCTGCATTGGATGCGAGTAGTGGTTCAGCAAACGGAAGACAATTCGAAAATCATACATTCCATGGTTTGTTTGCTTGCGAACCTATTGCTGCATTGGATGCGAGTAGTGGTTCAGCAAACGGAAGACGATTTGAAAATCATACATTCCATGGTTTGTTTGCTTGCGAACCTATTGCTGCATTGGATGCGAGTAGTGGTTCAGCAAACGGAAGACGATTCGAAAATTATACATTCCATGGTTCGTTTGCTTGCGAACCTATTGCTGCATTGGATGCGAGTAGTGGTTCAGCAAACGGAAGACAATTCGAAAGTCATACATTCCATGGTTTGTTTGCTTGCGAACCTATTGCTGCATTGGATGCGAGTAGTGGTTCAGCAAACGGAAGACGATTCGAAAATTATACATTCCATGGTTCGTTTGCTTGCGAACCTATTGCTGCATTGGATGCGAGTAGTGGTTCAGCAAACGGAAGACGATTCGAAAATCATACATTCCATGGTTTGTTTGCTTGCGAACCTATTGCTGCATTGGATGCGAGTAGTGGTTCAGCAAACGGAAGACGATTCGAAAGTCATACATTCCATGGTTTGTTTGCTTGCGAACCTATTGCTGCATTGGATGCGAGTAGTGGTTCAGCAAACGGAAGACAATTCGAAAATCATACATTCCATGGTTTGTTTGCTTGCGAACCTATTGCTGCATTGGACGAAATCGTTGGTTCAGCAAATGGAAGATGCCACTGGTATTCTGTACTGAGGCATTTGGCCAATACGAATACGAATCCATTCAAAATGATGCAGATGGGGCATCACTGACCACTGCACTAACGCGGAGGAATCAACTGATTGTATTGAAGACTGAGTACTGAACAAAAATGCGGCATGTGGTTTGTTTGCTTGCGAACCTATTACTGCAATGGATGCATTTAGTGGTTCAGCATACGGAAAGAAATTCGAAAATATTACTGTATTACCTTGATCGAGTCACCGATCACTTTTACTAACATTGACACCTCATATAACTACCCTTCAGATATTATCTTATATTATGATTCCTTTTTATTTTGGTTTATATTTATATATTGTCTTCTATTTTTAATAAATAAAAAACCTAACCTGTATCTCCTTTTAAATTACTATCTATATTATTTATTACGTATTTATATGGTGGCGAGTTAAGAAATGGTGTGCAATACACAACAATTTAGAGACATCAAATTATGTGCTTGAATACTTATCATTTGTGTATTTGTGTAAGAATGCGATCGATATCTAAGTCTAATTGACTTCAGATAGATTAGACTTTTAGACAATTTAGACACACAATGTTTCCACCGATAGAGCAAACAAAAGCACAATGCCGACCAGAAAGAGCCAACATATTACAACAGGATAATCACTTGATCAGTCAAGTAGTTTATTATATTAGTCAAAATTAAATTAATGTACACAGCAAAATGGAATTGGTTATCATAGTGTTCTGAATAGTGTTTTTTAAATAACATATATTTCACAAAATAAGGATAATTGTGACCAGCTCCAACCAGAACAATGACCAGGGACAGACATCGAACCGATCTCTCTTCAGTAGCAACCTGCAGACGGCGTTGCTATATGGAATATTATATTTAAAATTGTATTACTAAAATTGTAGTCAAATTATAATCAAGTTTATCTTAAGCCAGTTGGTGATGACGACACAGCTCGGTACCGATATGTTCTCGGCCAGAATCCAACACTCCACCTTTGTGGGATTCTCATTCTTGGCGAAGCTCGCCTCGAGATACTGCAATTGAGCATCACCCAGTTTGTATCTAATAATAATAAATGTAGTAAAAGTAATCGAATTTTAATTTAAATTCGTTAAACTCACCCGCCACTGATGAACTGAGAGTAGAAGGGCCCACTCGGAAGTCCATCCACAGTGCCTCGCTTCGCAGTCACCGAAGGAGAGCTCTTGGTGAGCTGATCGACGGGGCCGACCGAACCTGCAACAACAGATTTAGACGCATCGCTGTTCTCCATTGCTATCAAATAGAAACAACAAGAAAAAACGAAACTCTAATCGAACAGACACTCGAGATAGGACAAAAAGTGAAATGACATAAGCTACCGCACAGGAGGAGTGACACAAATCGAATGAAGGAGGACAGCGAGTGGACAGAACCAAGTCGCGTTCGAAAAATGTAACTGCGCATGCTCACCAGCTCCAAATGGAGCCCTCGTTCAATACACCACATGCGCAGTAGTGCTCTATCGAACGTCTTTGGATTCAATACAACAGTCTGTGTACTACACAGAACACCGATCCGTTCACAAAGACTGTTACATTCAATATCATTTATTATAAATCAATTAATTTTTGAATTTCTGTTGATAATGTAATTATAATATGAAAAAAAAGAATTATTAAATATGATTATTTGGCTACAATTTATTACTCTTGGAGATTCTGGGAGTGGCCCTTAGAGTCGAATCACACACAATAATATAAATGGAACGATACGATTAATGTGGGCTTGCCACTCACTCGTTTCCCAGTCGGCACCTTGCATTCGCCCTACGCTACGCAAAAGCAAAGAAACTTGACCTGTAATCAGGGCTCGGTCAAGTCCACCAGCAATGGTGGTTGCGTCTTGAGAATGAATGAATGAATGAACGATTAATGTTATCAATGAGTGAGCACTAGGCACAACCTGTAACCCAGTCGTGAGTTTCAGGAACAATGCAGACACAGACATACATCAGAAATGAGCACAACACCACACAGTACATCAACAAATCGATAACTCTGTGACTCACTTGCTATTGAACATTCCTCTGATCATCACCAATTGTCTGTGTGCCACGGTGAAACTTTGTATACTATCTTAATACCACACAGCGGACAAATATAACACACGAATCCTTCTCCTATTTTATCCCCCAAACCTGGTAATGTTCACGTAACCATTTGTGTTCTTTAGCACCAATCTTCCAACTGTCGATACTCCCTCCGCAGTTGGTTGCAATGATTGAGTACTTTGCCTTTTCTGTCCACGAACAGTGTCGCTCCAATGTGTCTCACTTGGCTAACTGAATAGTGATTCTCACTGATGGTGATCATTAGCGCAATGTGCCACTTCTGACCGACACTGCCTGTGAACGAGAAAGGCACACAACTCAACCTGTGCTACCAACTGCTGAGTGAGGCTCACTGGTGATAATTACCACTAAATCAACAAGAGAGTCTCAATCAACAAAATGTCTCCACAAATAGAACGACGCCTGTCACTCGAACAGTGACGACATCGCATTCGAATTCGGTGGCGAACGAGTGGCCGCTTTAAAAGCCGATCGAGTTGATTCGATCGGTCATTACCCTTTTGCTTTTTGGAAGGTTTGGTTTTGCTCAGTGCTTTTCGGTTAGCCTTGGGTGTTATTAACACGTGGCTTCTACTTCTAAAGGTTTCTTTGGCGCAAGTTGGTTTGAACCAGGACTCGTAAACCAGCTTTCGGTGGACACCAAACTTTGGTTGCCAAGTCTAAAGACTCACAAGGCCTGGTTGGCTACACCCCTCTTATTCGTCTCATCTATTACCCTTTTGTTTGTATTAAATTCTTTTATTTCACTGGTTTTCTGGTCACTTGAGTCCGGTGCAGACTCAACCCGATAATTTCTGATTCGACTGCCTAAAGAGCTTACAGTCCCTTTTTGGTTGTGCCGAGCCCATATCGCCATACTCTCTCTCTCTCTCTCTCTCTCTCTCTCTCTCTCTCTCTCTCTCTCTCTCTCTCTCTCTCTCTCTCTCCATTCCTCCCTCTCCCTCCCTCTCCCTCCCTCTCTCTCTCTCTCTCTCTCTCTCTCTCTCTCTCTCTCTCTCTCTCTCTCTCTCTCTCTCTCTCTCTCTCTCTCTCTCTCTCTCTCTCTCTCGGCACGGTCGTGTGCACGTCGCTCCTGTATTTTTGTTTTGTTTTTCCCTTCGCTCGGTGGCAGTTGCTCGAATCTACCTTGGTGTCCTACACCGTTGGAATCAGCTAAGCTTCCTGTTTCTATTGATGTGCATCTTACATGTGTTTCATTGATCTACAAAACGATAACACGAAAAAACGAGATTTCCAAGCTTCCTCAACCACCGCACATCGTGTTTTGAGTCTTCTCGGCCTTCGTTACGTATTTCACTCCCATCAAAGATTTGATTCGAACTCTGCCAACCCACCAACTACTTTTCCCAACAATCCTGAGAATACTCGTGGTGTATTCTGTCCGATAAGCCTCAATCTCAATTTTTGTCCGTTTGTTTTGGTCTGCCGTGCTGCTTCTTGTCTTTTGTGCATGCGTGCGCTGAATTTACACGATGTCGGTACTTGTCGATTGTCCTGTTCCTGGCTGTAGTAGCCGTTTGAAAGGGGAGCGCGGTATTCAAAATCACGTGTCTCAGTTGATGTCAACATGTCCTGATCATCTTGAATATCGAGAACGTGAACGATTACAGAAGGCATCCAAGAAAGGCCAGCGTCGGGTGCCGCCGCCGCCGCCGCCGCCACCGCCTCCACCACCTTCAGCACCAACACCATCATCACCATCGCGACCGGTGTCACTTCTCCCACTTGTGAGTCATCTATCTCCTGGTCCGGTCCCTCATCAACCAGTGGCACCTTTCGTCATTAACTCACAGCAACCAACAACATCGTCGTCAGTCCAATGTCCACATTGTTTACAATCATTCAAAGCCAACGCGCACTCAACGCTCACCTGCCCTCTCATCCGATTCAAATTAGTCGCGAGAGTCGCCAGATATCAAGCAACTCACGGAGCCCAGGTGACCGATAATCCCGGTGATAACCCCGCATCAGTCGGATCGACACGCGAAACCCTCTCGAACGAGTGCAATATTTGGTACAACGTTTTCGACACGCTCTACAATAATTTCGAACAGTTTGGTTCCGAATATTTTGACGCAAAATTCTGTGAGTTTCAGAAGTTCCTCTTCGAGGCAACCGAACGTCTTCCCGGTCCCGTACATCCTGCGGTCAAATATTACCGCAAGCGGCAGAAAAAGAAGGCAAACAACAACAACAACTTAAATGCCAAATACTCCCGCTCCACCAATCCTGAACGTGCAGCTAAGAACGCACGAAAGCGCCGTCGTCAGCAATACCGCTACGAACTGGCCCAGTACAAGTACGAATACCAAAGAAGGAAGATAGCTCAAGAGATCCTGTCTGGCAAGTCCAAGGGTGCTTGCCAAATCCCGATTGAGAGCCTCCAGGACCACTTCAAGTCAATATTCGAAACGAGCAACGATCGAAAGCTTGACCATTACCCTTCCTGTGATACCAGAGAGGATGTCACTGTGTCCATCGACGATGTTAATTGTGCAATACGATCAATAAGTATCGACACGTCTCCTGGCTACGACCGAGTTCTGCTCAAGACTATCCGTAAGCTTAATGTGGGCAACATTATGCAGCGCATCATCTCAATTATGTTGGCTCAGGGAATTGTTCCGTCCGCACTCAGTGAAGGCAAGTCTGTGCTCATTCCAAAGGACGGCGACCTCAACGAAGTGACAAAATGGCGTCCGATAACAATTTACTCGGTTCTCCGAAGGATCATTGAGCGGGTTTTGGATAAACTCCTTCGTGACCAGATCGATCTAAACATCAACCAACGGGGCTTCGTTGTGGGCGTTGCGGGATGTCATCTTAACGCTAAGCTTATCAATGCCTACCTTCTGAAAGCGAAGGAGGAGAAGACAGACTGTGTTGTGGTCTTCCTGGACATCTCCAAAGCCTTCGATTACATTGGTCACGAACACATCGAGAAGAGTCTCAAATCGCAGGGAGTTTCCAACAACCTTCAACGCCTCATCATGTCCCTGCTGAAGAGTAATCTGATCCGAATCGATGTGGGCCAAGCCAGAACCGAACCGATCAGTGTCAACCGTTCTGTTCCTCAAGGTGGACCTCTCTCCCCAATCCTTTTCAATATCGCCATTAATTTCATCTACCAGGAAATTTGTGAGTCGAGTTTTGCTAACCGCTACGGCTACCAACTTTCTGAAGGATACGACTCACTTGCACTCACCGGATTTGCGGACGATCAGGCTGTGACGGCCAGTTCGGAGGAGGACGCTCGACGAATTGTTCAACTTACTCGCGAAATGTTCCAGACTATTGGGTTGGAGGTAAACCCTAAGAAGAGCATTGCGATCAACATAAAAAAAGGCAAATTGGTCCCAGGCAACATGACCATCGACGACATGACCATCAAGTGTATTGATGAGAAGGCTGTGATTCGATACCTCGGTCACACCTTTAATGACGAACTCATTTTCGACGAGGCGATTGTTGCCAATTTCAAGGAATGTGCAAAGAATTTGGAAGTCTCGCCATTGCTCAAACGGGACCAGAAACTAAACATATTTAATCAATACGTGTTGCCTAAATTGGTGTTTCCATTACAAGCTGCGCCTCTTCGAAAGGTCAAGAAGGAAACTCTCCGACTGTTGGACAAGATTATTCGAACTAGTGTAAAGGACATCATTGGCCTGCCCGTACACACATCAAGCAGTATGATCTACTCGTCAAGGAAGTTTCGTGGCCTGGGCATGATCAAGTGCGAATGGGAGTTTCTCCTCCAACACTTCGCAATGGCCAAACGTCTATCCACTGTTCCAGACGGGCTTTTTCAGGACATTTACGATTGCGAACAAGAAATGGCCATCTGTAAGCAAGAACTTGGCGCCTTATGTGATCCAGCAGTCCAAATCGATGGTCACACTGCACGACAACTACGAAATGCAATGCGCGATCAAGCATTCGCTAAATGGTGCTCCCAACAGTGGCAAGGTTGCGGAGTCGAACATTTCAAAGAATATCCTAAAGGCAATGCTTTCGTATACGACAAGAACACCCTGTCCGGATCCGAATGGACAGCGGCCATCAAGCTGAGCGTTGGTTACGCCAACCTGTTGGGAGTTCCCGGCGTAGTTCAAAATTTGGCTCAGGCATCGAACCTTTGCCGCCGTTGCACTACTGCAACCCGCAAAGAGATTGAAACCCCTGGACACGTCCTCGGTGCTTGCAGCTTTAACGACGAACGACGCACTCAACGCCACAACAAGGTCAAGGAGTCGCTGGTTGCTCTACTTCGTGCTAAAGGCTTCAGATGTGTGGTCGAGCCTCACTGCAAGGATGGCGATGGTGCTAATCGATTTGTGGACATCTTGGCATGGGAGGAAAACTCGGACAAGGTTTACATCATCGATCCTACTGTCCGCTGGGAGTCGAACAATGATGTTGGGAAGGAGGTTCAAGAGGAGAAGGATCGAATCTACAGGAGCTGTTACGACGACCTGTGTGTGAAGTATCCGATAATCCAGAATCGTGATTGCGAGGTCATTGGATTGTGGATGGGAGCAAGAGGGACTGTGAGTGCCCAAATGGTCGAGTTCTTTGATCGTTTCCATTTGGACAAGAAAGCTCTACCTGAAATTGCCGAGACAGTTTTGTCATGTTCAGTTTGAATGATACATTTTCACATTTATGCTTAGACATTATCATCACTTTTATATTTACAATATCCACTTACAGTATTCACAATGTATTGCAGTATTTATCTTTTTGTAACATTTAATTTCATTTTTGTAACTATTGTCTTATCGGATTGATCACTATGCTGTGTCGTAAGGCAACTCACTGATAGGTGAGCAGCTCCATGTTTGTTTGGTTTATGACTAATAAAGATCGTTAATCTCTAATCAATAATAATTACTTGGTCGTGTCAGTCCACAAAGTGATACATTGTTCGGTGCTCGTGTGTTTTATTGTCCAAATTGAATTAGTAAAAACAATGTGTGTTTAAATATTCACGATTGTCTGTTGTGTTTGTGTAATATAATGTAAAGTAATGACAATATAATCTGTATGTAGAATGGTTAGTGAGCGCGTAGCTAATGTAAAAATATAAATCAATAATATGACAGTGAGAATATGTATAAAAGTTATAGGCGAGTCACTCTGGTCAAGTTACTCAACTTTTAGTCCTCCTCGTCGTCTGCTTCATTATCGTTGTCGTTTGTGCTACTAATTTTGAGCTTCTTGGTAGAAGCGTCGCCAAGAGCATCATCTTGATAATCATCGAGTCCTCTTTTGGAGGAAGATGATGCCGCCTTGTACATGACTTTGTTTGTGCTGTTGACAACACTACCAGACGGAACAAGACATTCATCGTTGGTACCATCGTGAGACGCTTGCTGATCGCCCTGAGCTTTACTTGTAGATGTGCCTTCAGTTTGTCCACAGCCGTCACCATCACCACCACTCGAGGCACCAACAGAGAGGTCATCAGTCTGTCAAAAGGAAAGATCAAGGAATGTCAAACACTCGAAACACAAACTCACCTCCTCTTCCTTATGCTCTTGTTCGACTGTTTGTTCATCTTCGTCTTGTTCTTCGTCTGAGAAGTCAGAAGACTTATCCGAGCCGACAGCACTCTCCGTACGTCCAGAGTCATCCGAATCGTACTCATCACTGTCACTGTCCGAGAGTGGGCTCGGTGGTGGAGTCAACAACCAATCCATGGTGGTGGAGATGAATAGACGCGTTGCTTGAGGGCGAGGACAAAGCGAAAAGTTAGTTCGAGAACTGGAAAACGTTACACCAAAGCACGATCAAGTAAAACTATATGTTGAACACGGTGACTGTGCACTTTCTGCTGTTGCTGCTTGTTCAGTCTGATGTCGTGTGTGTTGTCAGTGACTAGTCACAAGTGACAAGTTGTCATCAAAGTCTATAAAGTTTAAACTGATCTACTCAATAGTCATTCGTTTGTCATCTCCTCAAATTCAAGTATAGTTCATGTATTGTCATCTATGTGTAAATAGCACTTCTATGTTGACACAGATGGGAAATGTTTGTTTTGTGTATAGAATGACAAAGGAAAGAGTTCAATCTGTCTGTTTGCCTCATTCGTCAGTCAACTTGTGTTCTCCATTCTAGGTCTGCATCGACATTGTCTCCGTGACTTCACTGCCACCACTGCCACCTCACCACTCTCTGTCAGGATGCCTCGTCCAACTTGACCATCTCCTTCCGTTTCTCTGGTCAAACCCAATCCGATCGACTACTGCATCAAAGATATTCAGAAGAAACAGCAGGCCGATAGACGAGATGCACTTTCTGGTAGAGTGCACTGGCACAATAAATCTGCTCTCATAATAGATTATGAGACTTATCGCCCACTGCAACCATGGCTCCCAACCAGGAAATTACACTGCTGAAAGCTGGCGTTGATTGGTTCGTGTGGAAAAGTATTGTTGCCATGGTCATGAAAGCTGACCACGTGTGGCATGTCCTCGATCCGAACCATACCGATGCAAAGAAAACACCGGACGATGAGGCTATTCTTCTTGCTGGGAAAAGGATCATGACGAATATTGATCCTAGTATCCTAGGTGAAGCTGTTGCCGATAACTGCGACATTGACGACATCGTTAAACTCTGGAAGTGGCTTACAGCCAAATATGAGAAATCTACTAAAGCAACGAAATTGACCATCCTCTCGAAATGGATGGCTATCAAGATGGATATTGATAATCCAGAAAATTATTTTAAGGATTATAAGGAGATTCGACGACAGTCTATGGTACACAAGACTGGCATTTCTGAGGAGCTGATGCGTATTAAATTTTTGGATGGCCTTCCTAACCAACTCTATGGTCTTCGGCAGATCTTGACTAACGTGGATTTTGATTACGAGAATGTGAAGGAGCAAATTCTCGCAGAAGTTCGCCGCCTCAAGATTGCTCGTGTGAATGGAGGACGTACTGCAATGGTGGCCAACAAATCTGATCGCCGTGCTGATGCTTCGAACCCGCTCGTAAAATGTTACAACTGCAACGGAGAGGGACATATTTCCAAGATCTGTCCCAGTCCACCTCGTGAACGTCCCAAGAACTCTGAAAATTCTTGGCGAAAGGAAACCTCTAAGGGTAAAGTTGCTGCTCACGTTGACAGTGAACCTATTGACTCGGAAGAAGATTCCGAGATTTGTAAAGTTAATGATGAA
The DNA here is from genome assembly GCA_023373905.1 of Rhizoglyphus robini. Lineage (NCBI taxonomy): Eukaryota > Metazoa > Arthropoda > Arachnida > Sarcoptiformes > Acaridae > Rhizoglyphus > Rhizoglyphus robini. The sequence continues at coordinate 52,226 of JAKIJQ010000293.1, read as the reverse complement.
ATAAACAAACTTGACATTTATTACTCGTGTTTTGCTGGACAAACAGAAAATATATGCTGTATCCTTGATTCTGCTGCTTCTGACACTTTCCTCAAGGATAAAAGTTTGTTTGAAAATTTAAAACCTATGAATGACTACGTGAACTGTGCTAACAAATCTACCTCTCGTATTGTTGGACGAGGTAATGCAACGATCGCTGGAAGAGTTGCTGGTCGATGTTCTAGCCTAAAAATTGACTAATGCTAAATACATCCCTGACTTCTTCGGCAACCTGATATCTGTGAATCGCCTATGTAAAGAAGGCTACAAAGTGCTTTTTGTTCGCGACAAAGCTTTTTGTGATGAAGGACAATGAAACTGTACTTGTGGGAGTTGCCAAAAATGGAATCTACGTTATCAACTTCATGTCAAACAACAAAAGCAAAGAAGTTGCCCCGAAATCTACTGCAAATGCTGTAGCAAATGCTGTGAATGCTGAGACATGGCATGCCATATTTGGCCATCCTGGAAAAACTAGGACTGGATTAATTAAACGATCGTACCCAAACGTGAACATTGAATACATGATCGATTGCGACACATGTTTCCAAGGGAAAATGAAACAACAGCCCTACCCGACATCTGAAAGTAGAGCCACGGAACCACTAGAATTGGTTCACTCCGACATTGGTGGCCCAATTACGCCTCCGGGTCATAATAGAGAATTATATTTCATTGTATTTGTTGACGACTATTCAAAATATATCATGGTGTTTGCAATGAAAAATAGAAGTGATGCGGTCAAGTACTTTGACCTATACGTACAATTTAGTGAAGGTGTCACCGGAAAGAAAATCAGAAAACTTTGAACTGACTGCGGTAAAGAATACCTCGGTGGCGAGTTTCGCCAATATCTAATTAAAAAGAGCGTCATGCACCAGAAATCTGTTCCATACTGCCACCAACAAAATGGCGTTAGTGAACGAACAATTCAGAAATTAGTTCAGGAAGCTCGATGTAGACTGATCCAAAGTGGATCTCCACATAGATTCTGGACTGAAGCAATCGCGAATGCTGCATACACCACGAACATGATTCTCCACACCACCACAAAGGAAGTTCCATACAGACTATTCCACAACTGTGAGCCCAAAATTGAAGACCTGAAGCCATTCGGCGCTATAGCATACCATTGGGTACCGCGTGAACAAAGACACAAGTTTGATCCTACCTCACAGAAAATGATCTTTATGGGTTATGCTCAAGACTTCAAGGCTTACCGATTATTTGATCCTAAGACTGGAAAAATTGTTATTTCCCGCAATGTGAAAATATTGACTGACAAATTCTACTGGAAGCAACTTACTGACGAGAACTTTGCCAGTCACCGGGAGGGAGAAGGAGAAATGGGATTTGATCCATTCCTGGAAGAGGAACTCGATACTGACCTAATCCAACCTGACCTCTCATCATCAACTGATACGCAACCAACCACTGACTCATTTAATCACATTGAAACCTTATTTGAACCATCAGAACATGAAAATGTTGACATTGACGTAGAAGAAGCTGAACCAATTGATGATGGATTGAACTTATTGAATCTGAATCGCCCGACCAGAATCAACAGAGGAGTTATGCCAATTAGATTCAGAAACAACGCGTTCTATGTCAAGAAACATATTGAAATCCCCAAAACGTATCTACAAGCAGTCAATGCTGTTGAATCAGAGCACTGGATTGAAGCAATGCTAAATGAATGGAACGCTTTGAAAGACCACGAGACTGGAGATGTAGTTGACATTAGCGAAGCCAAGAATATACTTCGAGCTAAATGGGTCTATGACATCAAGGAAGATACTGACCACAATAAGGAACTATTCAAAGCGAGATTCGTGGCCAAGGGATATACTCAGAAGGAAGGAATTGACTACAACGAAGTATTCTCTCCTGTAGTTAACTTTTCTACTATTCGACTCGCACTGACAATAGCTGCTAAACGAAACTATCTTGTCTACCACTTCGACGTGAAGACTGCCTTCCTGAATGCAGAACTTGACAAGGTGATTTATGTTGAACTACCAGAGGGATTCAAATCACCTGGAAAGGTATTGAAACTGAAGAAGGGTCTCTACGGATTGAAGCAAAGCTCAAGATGCTGGTTTGATCATGTCACGGGCATCTTGAAGAAGAATCACTTTACTTCAAGCAACAATGATCCCTGCCTATTTATCCATCAGAAGCGTGAACTCTTTGTACTATATGTTGATGATCTTCTTCCGCTGGCCAAACGTAAAGAAGACATCATGTTCGTTTATGAATTGCTGAACAAAGAAGTCAAACTAAAGAACCTTGGTCCAGTGAAACGATTTTGTGGAATTGACATAGAACATAAAGATGGAAAGTTCCTCCTGAACCAAGAACATATCATCGATGAACTCATCGGACAATACAGTCTTTCTGATTGCAACGACAAAACTGCAACTCCTCTTCAGCAGTTCGTAGCATTCCCTGAAGAAGAGGTCAATTATGACTTGCCTGTCCGAAATCTCATTGGCTGTTTGCAATACATCTCATGTCGAACACGACCCGATATTGCTGCCAGCCTAAACTACCTGTCCCGATTCATGCAGAAACCAACCCTATCTCTTTGGAATGCCGTTAAGACTTTACTCAAGTACGTTAAGACAACCAAGAACATAAGATTGAGCCTTGGTTCTAATGGCAACGAAGAAATGCGAGTATATTCCGATGCCAGCCATGGAGTGCTCCCAGACCGTAAGTCAATCACTGGTGTACTCGTCCAACTATTTGGATCCAGTGTCTTATGGCTGAGTAAGAAACAAGCAGGCGAAGTTGCCATATCCACCGCCGAAGCTGAATACTACGCACTGTCGAAAGCTGTCTCTGAAGGACTATGGATTACCCGTCTTGTTGCTGAGTTTGGTGAGAACATCACGAAGTTCAACCTACTGTGTGACAGCAAATCTGCAATCTCGATGTATAAAAATCGACCATCAAAGGATGCCAAACACATCGATATCCGATATTGCTTCGTGAAGGATAATCTACTCAAAGAACTTCTAGATGTCAACCATGTGAAGACTCACGAGCAAAGGGCCGACTACCTGACGAAAGCGCTGACTCCTGCAAAGGCGAAATTGGCCTTATCAGATATAGTTGGGGTCAAGGGGGAGTGTTATGAGTGACCCAACTGAGTGTAAATAGAATTACGTACCATGTGAATTAGCCCTAGACTGTAAGGCATATAAATAGACTTTTCCTATGTCCTGTTCCTCTCACTTGTTGTCCTGTCTGCCTAGCGCACGGTCTCTAGCTCTAACGAATAAATCTGCTCTCATAATAACTCGAATCGCATCACAACAGCCGAGTCAAGGCTTAGTAAACTAGTGGGCCCTGCGGGTGCTAAATTTGAAATTTGAACTTATAAAGCATGACCACGGTCACCGTCACCATCACCACCAGGAAACCACCATAACCTCGCACACAAATGACACTTCACCTATCTCGAGTCACCGCCATCACCGTGCCGTTCTGTCCAACGAGACAATCGCCCCTCTCGTCTTTCTCTATATCCATGCCCAAGTAGTAGATATCCCACTGAGCCCTAACTCAAATGACCGATCCGAATATATCATCTACTGGATTTGAGTATCCAATCTACATTGTGGACTCTACGAGCCCAACTACATCAACCGGTGGACAAGACTCGATGATTGATCAATCGTGCCACACACGGACACGGTCAATTGACAATGCCCGTGCACCATTACCTCCCACTCCTCACCCTCACCGGTACCAGACCACACGGGCACGGTCAATTGACAATGCCCGTGCACCATTAACTCCCACTCCTCACCCTCACCGGTACCAGACCACACGGGCACGGTCAATTGACAATGCCCGCGCACCTAAACCATTACCACCACAGCCCGAACACGTACACCGTACAGACATAGTTGACTTTTAGAACTTAATTGACCCATTTTGGAACCTTCTGGATCCCAAGGACACTCGTGAGTATCACCCTTCAATTAAGCACCATCGACAATGTCTATGCAGACATAGTCGACTTTTAGAACTTAATTGACCCATTTTGGAACCTTCTGGATCACAAGGACACTCGTGAGCATCACCCTTCGATTGAGCACCCTCGACAATGTCTATACAGACATAGTCGACTTGTACAACTTAATTGACCCATTTTGGAACTTTCTGGATCACTAGGATACTCGGGAGTATCACCATTCGATTAAGCACCCTCGAAACCCCCTATACAGACATAGTCAACTTTTAAAACTTAAATGACCCATTTTGGAACCTTCTGGATCAGTAGGACACTCGGGAGTATCACCATTCGATTAAGCACCCTCGTAACCCCCTATACAGACATAGTCAACTTTTAAAACTTAAATGACCCATTTTGGAACCTTCTGGAACACTAGGACACTCGGGAGTATCACCATTCGATTAAGCACCCTCGAAACCCCCTATACAGACATAGTCAACTTTTAGAACTTAAATGACCCATTTTGGAACCTTCTGGAACACTAGGACACTCGAGAGTATCACCATTCGATTAAGCACCCTCGAAACCCCCTATACAGACATAGTCAACTTTTAGAACTTAAATGACCCATTTTGGAACCTTCTGGATCACTAGGACACTCGGGAGTATTATGGTTGGATTGCCCACCCTCCAAACCCACTATACAGACATGGTGGTAACAAGCAGCAGTACACTGTACGACTTTCGAGATCATTCTCGTTCACCATGGCAACCATAGTCTGAATATTAGCCCCATAGATGTCTCCCACCAACAACAGTAACAACCACCGCTGGCAATAATCGATAGTCACATTAGTGATAAGACACAATCGCGCAAACCTAACACACGACGCGACACCTCAAGACACGATCAATCGCGATGCAAACTGAACAACGCGCCAGTGGCGGCGAGTAGTGCGCGCGTGAAACCCGATTACGTCATCTGTGTACAGCACGGAGGCAGAGGAGGACGCGTATGGTCAGAGTTTGTGCAGCATGACAGGAGACAGCACATCACACCGCAGTGACAGATTGGCAGCACCACCACACTGCACATGCAAAGGTCACCTCCACCTCGGTCGCACTCCGACACATCCATCCGCAGTGACAGAATGGCAGCACCACTCACTCAAACCTATTGAGCGTGTATGGCGAGGTGTTCAATAAGTAGCTCCCAACAGGCACGCACAACTTTGCCAACGTCTGCTGTACAGGACTGCGTGTCTATTTACTTATTGAACAGCGCGCGCGCTCTCCTCCACCTCTGTGCTTGCACAGTCAGTCAAAAACCGCTCTTAAAGGCATACACACAAAAACGCAGATCGTGTGGTGGCCTGTGGTGTGCTGTGCTGTGTCAGTACAGGCGAGTGTAGTAGTGGTCGCCTCTGGCGTCGTAGTGGTCGTCACTGCGGTCGCTCTGTAAGAGCGCTTTTTTGGCGGCGGCGTGTCGAGCACATGTGTACTGTCTGTTTTCTCTCAGCTCTCGTCCTGTTAGGTTGTGTCCTCTTGTCAGCGACTTTATTCACCAAATCCGTCCCAAGATTCTCTACTCCCCTACTCACCAACCTACTCGAGTGAACCATCATTGGATTCAGCTAGCTTAGCTGCATTGACCTGTATCCCTCACTAGTGCCTGCGTAAGTTCAATCAGTGTCACCTGGCCACTCAACATCATCATTAATCTTCGCCTTTTTCCCTTGTGTTTTCGTGTATCTCTCCACCTCATCCTGGAACAACACTCCATCAGACTCCAGTGACCTCTGCCACTCCTCCCCATCAGTCGATTTCATCTACCAACACTCCCACAACTCTCTAGGTAAGTTCCATAACACCTGGCTGGTGTCTTTTCTCTTTCCATACTCTGCCCTTTAAGTCTCCGTCTCTCTAAGCTTCATTGCTGTTTGGGTAGCAGCGCACCTCACTATTGGGGCTCTCCCAATAGTCACCCAACCTAGAGTCAAACTGAATGGGCAGTAGCGCCCTCCACTATTGAACTTGGCTTTTAGTCGAGTCACGTTGTATTGCTGGTGATGATGTTGTCAATCTCGCACTCCTCTCTCTCCTGGTGGTGTACACAGAGGACGTAACTGACTCACCGGCGTATATATCTAAACGCCACTGCTGTCAGGTGTTATCATGTACTTTACACAGAGGACGTAACTGACTCACCGGCGTATATATCTAAACGCCACTGCTGTCAGGTGTTATCATGTGCTCTACACAGAGGACGTAACAGACTCACCGGCGTATATATCTAAACGCCACTGGTGTCAGGTGTTATCATGTGCTCTACACAGAGGACGTAACAGACTCACCGGCGTATATATCTAAACGCCACTGGTGTCAGGTGTTATCATGTGCTCTACACAGAGGACGTAACAGACTCACCGGCGTATATATCTAAACGCCACTGGTGTCATATGTTGTCATGTGAGTGAGGGGGGATCTGTTTACTCTGTGTGACTGTCCTTGCGTTCGGGAATGATTGAGAATATCCTACAGTGTACTGCTGGTTGATCTACTGTGTGTTCTCGTTTGTTGTAATGACTATGTCTGTATAGGGGTTTTCGAGGGTGGGCAATCCAACCATGACACTCTCGAGTGTCCTAGTGATCCAGAAGGTTCCAAAATGGGTCAATTAGGTTTAACAAATCGACTATGTCTGTATAGGGGTTTTCGAGGGTGCTCTATCCAACCATGACACTCTCGAGTGTCCTAGTGATCCAGAAGGTTCCAAAATGGGTCAATTAGGTTTAACAAATCGACTATGTCTGTATAGGGGGGTTTCGAGGGTGCTCTATCCAACCATGACACTCTCGAGTGTCCTAGTGATCCAGAAGGTTCCAAAATGGGTAAATTAGGTTTAACAAATCGACTATGTCTGTATAGGGGGTTTCGAGGGTGCTCTATCCAACCATGACACTCTCGAGTGTCCTAGTGATCCAGAAGGTTCCAAAATGGGTCAATTAGGTTTAACAAATCGACTATGTCTGTATAGGGGGTTTCGAGGGTGCTCTATCCAACCATGACACTCTCGAGTGTCCTAGTGATCCAGAAGGTTCCAAAATGGGTCAATTAAGTTTAACAAATCGACTATGTCTGTATAGGGGTTTTCGAGGGTGCTCTATCCAACCATGACACTCTCGAGTGTCCTAGTGATCCAGAATGTTCCAAAATGGGTCAATTAGGTTTAACAAATCGACTATGTCTGTATAGGGGTTTTCGAGGGTGCTCTATCCAACCATGACACTCTCGAGTGTCCTAGTGATCCAGAAGGTTCCAAAATGGGTCAATTAAGTTTAACAAATCGACTATGTCTGTATAGGGGTTTTTCGAGGGTGCTCTATCCAACCATAACACTCTCGAGTGTCCTAGTGATCCAGAAGGTTCCAAAATGGGTCAATTAAGTTTAACAAATCGACTATGTCTGTATAGGGGTTTTCGAGGGTGCTCTATCCAACCATAACACTCTCGAGTGTCCTAGTGATCCAGAAGGTTCCAAAATGGGTCAATTAGGTTTAACAAATTGACTATGTCTGTATAGGGGGTTTTCGAGGGTGCTCTATCCAACCATGACACTCTCGAGTGTCCTAGTGATCCAGAAGGTTCCAAAATGGGTCAATTAGGTTTAACAAATCGACTATGTCTGTATAGGGGGTTTTCGAGGGTGCTCTATCCAACCATGACACTCTCGAGTGTCCTAGTGATCCAGAAGGTTCCAAAATGGGTCAATTAGGTTTAACAAATCGACTATGTCTGTATAGGGGTTTTCGAGGGTGCTCTATCCAACCATGACACTCTCGAGTGTCCTAGTGATCCAGAAGGTTCCAAAATGGGTCAATTAGGTTTAACAAATCGACTGTGTCTGTATAGGGGTTTTCGAGGGTGCTCTATCCAACCATGACACTCTCGAGTGTCCTAGTGATCCAGAAGGTTCCAAAATGGGTCAATTAAGTTTAACAAATCGACTATGTCTGTATAGGGGTTTTCGAGGGTGCTCTATCCAACCATAACACTCTCGAGTGTCCTAGTGATCCAGAAGGTTCCAAAATGGGTCAATTAGGTTTAACAAATCGACTATGTCTGTATAGGGGGTTTCGAGGGTGCTCTATCCAACCATGACACTTTCGAGTGTCCTAGTGATCCAAAAGGTTCCAAAATGGGTCAATTAGGTTTAACAAATCGACTATGTCTGTATAGGGGTTTTCGAGGGTGCTCTATCCAACCATGACACTTTCGAGTGTCCTAGTGATCCAAAAGGTTCCAAAATGGGTCAATTAGGTTTAACAAATCGACTATGTCTGTATAGGGGTTTTCGAGGGCGCTCTATCCAACCATGACACTCCCGAGTGTTCTAGTGTTCCAGAAAGTTCCAAAATGTGGGTGAGCGAATCTTTAACTCAAAGTTGAGTTCAGCTGTTTGTTGACTGATTCTCTTTTCCATCTTTGGCGCTCCCGGTGCATTGTTTGGGAGTATATGGACCATTATTGCACTCAGGACTCTCTTCTCGTGTCCATGGACTGTCTCCCTGTACAATCCATTTTGCCCTAGGTGCAATGGTTCGGTGTGTGTGAGCGAATCCATAACGCAAAGTTGTTTTCACCCATACGTTGACTGTGGTGTCTCTCTGCTCTGTCGTGCTGCATAGACTCTGACTCGGGTGCATGGTATGGGCGTATATGGATCTGATTTGCACTCGGGATTGTCTTCCTGTGTCCCTGGACTGTCTCCCTGTCCAATCCATATTGCTCTAGGTGCAATGGTTCGCTGTGGGTGAGTGAATCCATAACTCAAAGTTGACTTTCCGTGTCTAAGGACTGTGTGGTGGTGATGTGTTTGGAGTCGCGGGCGCATAGTTTGCGTGTGGATGGAACAATATTGCTCACTCAGGTGCTTTCTCCGGTCTCTTGGCTGTGTGTGTGAGTGTGTTATTCGTTACCTTTGTTGGTACTGCTCTCGGGTTAGTGTGTCAATGGTTCCATTATCCGTTCTCCCATCTGGCAGCTGGATGTTTGTGTTACCGTCACCACCACATCCCACGGTTACTTCTATGGGAACTTCGAGCCACTCAGTCAGACGGGCCTGGCCACAGGACAGTCGGTGCTTGGCGCCTTTACCGTCACCACCACTGCCCAAGGGCACTTCTTTGGGAACTACGAGTCACTCAGTCAGACGGGCGTAGATACACAGCACTCTGAGTTTGGTGCCTTTAAGGTGACTGCTACCGTCACCGCCACCACCAATACAACGCTCACCACACACCCAATAGACGCATATCCACTCCCTACCTGTGACTACAGTCTCGGGAACACCTTCCCAGTGGTTGTACACTGCCACCAACACCCACGGGCGACTATGTCCAACTTGACTCAATGCCCGCGCTCTCCTCTCTCCCTATAAGCGAGCTTTTGTTAAACATTTTAGGTTGCTATTTGACTCACTTTCTCTTATCTTCTGTTGATTTAGGCTTCAATCATGCCGTTTGTGAATGTCACCGGTTGTAAGTGTAAATCTTACAACCAACATTTCCACCATTTTCCCCGTCTTCACTCGAAGTTTGGTCGGATTGACTTTAAGCTCACTGGAGCTGCTCTTCTTTCGCGCAAGTGTCTGGATTTGGCTATTCCCGAGGCTCATGCAGCCATGCTCCTCAAATTGTACACCCAACTTGGACCCATCGAGGTCTCCATGATGTATCAGCACGTTGTGTCCAAGGATGAGCCCCTGAAGCCTATGAATCAAGTCAGCTTGGACAAGATCGTGTACAGACAGAACCGTGCTACCATCGACAGATTGTACTTTGCGAATCGGGTGATGCACGCTTTTTTGTTGGATTCAAATGGCGCCCGAATTCCCGGACGCTATCTTGTGGCTTTTCCGACCGCCAATGTAAGTAGACATTTGTTTGTCCATCTTTAGGTTATTGTGTCAATGCGCTTACTCTACTCTAGAATTCATTCATGTGGACTACTGCCGATGCATTTGGTCGTAAGGAGCACGACGCGCAGTGCGCCGAGTGCAACCGTACCTCTGCTGATCCTATATCGCTTCGTTGTTTGGTCCCAGCTATCGCGAATTGGGATTCTCTGGCCCCAGTGGTAGCTCAAGTGGACCAGTCAGCTCGTCTCAAGTATGGTGGCTTTGCGCCCTTGGATGTTGGTACTGAGCGTCGTCACTTGAAACCATCCGATCTGGTGTTCAAGACTTGCTCCGTTGGCCGTCGTGCGATTGCCACTGATGAGTCAACCATCAATCCCAATTGGACTGGTGCAGGCGACCCAACTTCGCCCGGTACAATTTCAATTAGTTCGGACTCGTCAGGTGCGGAAGAAATGGATTTGGTGCCATCGACTTCGGATGATATTCAAGCTGCATTTAGTGCTTCTAATGTTGGTGCCGTTGCTTCAACTTCTGTGCTCGCCACTAGCGAAATTGCTGAAGTGTTCGCCGTGCCCGTTCCACCAACTGCTCGTCCCAAAGTTGTTGCCTCGAAGCAGTTGCGCACCACCCACGTTGATGTTGTCACTCCAGTGATTGCAGGTATGTCCCACAACCCTCTCTTGAACTCTTTTGCAATCGAATCTTCTGTAGATATTTCGCAAGCTGGCGCTCCTCTGGCAAGTGCTTCTTCAAGTGTCACTACTGTTGGTGACCAGGCTTCAACCACAAGCCAAACTGCTATGTCTAGTGATGATTCCAGCGAATTGGAATCTCTTGCTGCTGCCAGGAATCGTTTCGGTAATTTGCGGTCTTCACCCCCACCTCGTCCGAAGATTGTTGCCTCCAAGTTGCACACCAAATACGTCGAGGAGATGATCGCTCCGTCGTTTTCCGGTAAGTGCCACAACCCTCTCTTGAACTCTTTTGCAATCGAATCTTCTGTAGCTATTTCGCAAGTTGGCTCTCCTCTGGCTAGTGCTGCTTCAAGTGCCGCTACTGTTGGTGACCAGGCTTCAACCTCTGACAGCGTTTCAACTGCTGTGCCCACCACCAGCGAAACTGCTATGTCAAGTGATGCTTCAAGCGAATCGGCTTCTCTTGCTGCTGCCAGGAATCGTTTCGGCAATTTGCGGTCTTCACCTCCACTTCGTCCGAAGACAGTTGCCTCAAAGCAGTTGCACACCAAGTATGTTGAGAAGATGGTCGCTCCCTCGTTTTCAGGTAAGTGCCACAACCTTCTCTTGAGCTCTTTTGCAATCGAATCTTCTGTAGCTATTTCGCAAGTTGGCGCTCCTGCCGATTCTTCCTTGCCGATGTCGATTAGTGCTGAGGGCAGTAAGGTTTCTAGTTTTCTTATGAAATCGCCCCTTGTCACTGCATCTGCTACTAAGATGCAAGTTGATTCGTCTGCCAGCTCCGGGCTTCCAATGTCCATCAGCTTGGACATTAGTTTTCCGAAAGTTAAGTCACCGGGCGCTCCGCCAAGGAAATCTATTGAGCTTTGCACCATCTTGTCTGATGACTCTGTTGGGTTAGAACTACGAACTGATACGTCGCCGGACTTCATGTCGGCTTCCGCTGGCGTTGTCACTACTATGGTGGAGAGGGTGGCCCACGAACAGTCTGATGACTCTGTTGGTTTTGAACTACGAACTGATACTTCGCCAAGCTTCATGTCGGCTTCCGCTGGCGTTGTCACTACTATGGTGGAGACGGTGGCCCACGAACAGTCTGTTGATGTGTCCCGTTCAGGTGAAGGTGTTTCTGCGCCAGTGTTCGCTGCCGGAACTTCTGCTCAACAAGGACCGATTCAAGTTGCTTTTGGTGGCCCAGCCGACGCATCTACTTCTGCTCAGCAAGGACCGGTTGAAGGTGGTTCTGGTGGCCCAGCCAAGGCATTAACTTCTGCCTTGCGCCCTGCTCGCGTTGCTCGTGGTGTTCGTTTCAACGACGACATTGTTACCCGTCCGCGTCCACCTCGCGGTGTCCGCTTTAACGATGAAATCGACACTATGGAGATCCCTGCTCGTGGTCAACCATCAAGCCCAAGTTCGGACTCGAATGCGTATACCTCATCGTTTCACCCGATGCTTGAAGAACCGCGACGAAGCCCCCATGACTGGACAGAAATGTCGTGGTATTCTCAAGAATCACAGGACACTGGGGATTCGCTTCCTTGCACTCTGGTCTGGACTGATTCAGTGGAGCTCTTTTACAATGAGAGCATGTTCGACCAACAGGAGGATCCTCAACAACCACCACCACAAGAAGAGTAGTTGTTCGCGATCGACAGTGATTGTCATTTAATGAGCTTATCTACACTCTATCTTACACAGACATATTGTAACTCACTCTACCTGCTCTTCTATCTACCACACAGGACACACCTAATTGATAATCCTTTTGCTTTTTATGGATGACTTTAGGTTCTTTCAACACTACTTCTATCCTACTTACCAATGTATTCTTTTTCATTTAGTACGTATTGTACACTTAGTATATATTGTACACTTAGTATATAATGCATAAGCTCGGCGATCATCTGTATTTACTCACTTATCTTCAATAAAATCTCTTTTGGCTATTCTGTCTTTTGTGTGTTTGATTGGTTGACATTTAAGCTTGTGATTGTGTTGGATTTTAGGAAGTCTAACTCTTCTCTTCGCCCGATGCTCGAACAACCCCGACGACGAAGCCCACAGGACTGGATTGAGATGTCGTGGTACTCGCTGGAATCTCAGGACACTGGTGACTCTCTCCCTTGCACTCTGGCTTTTACTGAATCAGTGGAGCTCTTCTTCAATCGGAGCATGTTTGATCAAGAGCAGGCCCCTCGAGATGAAGACTCTACGAGTAATTGTATACGTTCTACAGTGATTGCCCAATAGGTGAGCTTTTTTACACTCTTTCATACACAGACCCAATTGTTACACACTTTTCACATTCTCTATTATCCACACTGAACACACTTAAGTAATATCCTTTATCTTTTTTATGGATCATCTTAAGTTCTTTTTCTCCTACTTCTATCCCATTTCGAATGTTTTTTCCTTTTTTTCGAGTGTATTGTACTCTTAGTTTTTTAATAAGCTCGGCAATCATCTGTAATTTAAAATATAATACCACCAACTGACCATCACCTTGACCATCACCACAACTGCACCAATCACACTCGCACACCACCAACTGACCATCACCTTGACCATCACCACAACTGCACCAATCACACTCGCACACCACCAACTGACCATCACCACAACTGCACCAATCACACTCGCACACCACCAACTGACCATCACCACAACATACACCAATCACACTCGCACACCACCAACTGACCATCACCACAACATCACCAATCACTCGCACACCACCAACTGACCATCACCACAACATGCACCAATCACCTCGCACACCACCAACTGACCATCACCACAACATGCACCAATCACAATCGCACACCACCAACTGACCATCACCACAACATACACCAATCACACTCGCACACCACCAACTGACCATCACCACAACATACACCAATCACACTCGCACACCACCAACTGACCATCACCACAACATACACCAATCACACTCGCACACCACCAACTGACCATCACCACAACTGCACCAATCACACTCGCACACCACCAACTGACCATCACCACAACTGCACCAATCACACTCGCACACCACCAACTGACCATCACCACAACTGCACCAATCACACTCGCACACCACCAACTGACCATCACCACAACTGCACCAATCACACTCGCACACCACCAACTGACCATCACCACAACTGCACCAATCACACTCGCACACCACCAACTGACCATCCCCACAACATACACCAATCACACTCGCACACCACCAACTGACCATCACCACAACATACACCAATCACACTCGCACACCATCAACTGACCATCACCACAACATACACCAATCACACTCGCACACCATCAACTGACCATCACCACAACTGCACCAATCACACTCGCACACCACCAACTGACCATCACCACAACTGCACCAATCACACTCGCACACCACCAACTGACCATCACCACAACATACACCAATCACACTCGCACACCACCAACTGACCATCACCACAACATACACCAATCACACTCGCACACCACCAACTGACCATCACCACAACTGCACCAATCACACTTCGCACACCACCAACCGACCATCACCACAACATACACCAATCACACTCGCACACCACCAACTGACCATCACCACAACTGCACCAATCACACTCGCACACCACCAACTGACCATCACCACAACTGCACCAATCACACTCGCACACCACCAACTGACCATCACCACAACATACACCAATCACACTCGCACACCACCAACTGACCATCACCACAACTGCACCAATCACACTCGCACACCACCAACTGACCATCACCACAACATACACCAATCACACTCGCACACCACCAACTTGACCATCACCACAACTGCACCAATCACACTCGCACACCACCAACTGACCATCACCACAACATGCACCAATCACACTCGCACACCACCAACTGACCATCACCACAACATACACCAATCACACTCGCACACCATCAACTGACCATCACCACAACATACACCAATCACACTCGCACACCACCAACTGACCATCACCACAACATACACCAATCACACTCGCACACCACCAACTGACCATCACCACAACATACACCAATCACACTCGCACACCACCAACTGACCATCACCACAACATGCACCAATCACACTCGCACACCACCAACTCGACCATCACCACAACATACACCAATCACACTCGCACACCACCAACTGACCATCACCACAACATGCACCAATCACACTTCGCACACCACCAACTGACCATCACCACAACATACACCAATCACACTCGCACACCATCAACTGACCATCACCACAACTGCACCAATCACACTCGCACACCACCAACTGACCATCACCACAACATACACCAATCACACTCGCACACCACCAACTGACCATCACCACAACATACACCAATCACACTCGCACACCACCAACTGACCATCACCACAACTGCACCAATCACACTCGCACACCACCAACTGACCATCACCACAACATGCACCAATCACACTCGCACACCACCAACTGACCATCACCACAACATACACCAATCACACTCGCACACCACCAACTGACCATCACCACAACATACACCAATCACACTCGCACACCATCAACTGACCATCACCACAACATACACCAATCACACTCGCACACCATCAACTGACCATCACCACAACATACACCAATCACACTCGCACACCACCAACTGACCATCACCACAACATACACCAATCACACTCGCACACCACCAACTGACCATCACCACAACTGCACCAATCACACTCGCACACCACCAACTGACCATCACCACAACTGCACCAATCACACTCGCACACCACCAACTGACCATCACCACAACATGCACCAATCACACTCGCACACCACCAACTGACCATCACCACAACATGCACCAATCACACTCGCACACCACCAACTGACCATCACCACAACATGCACCAATCACACTCGCACACCACCAACTGACCATCACCACAACATGCACCAATCACACTTCGCACACCACCAACTGACCATCACCACAACATGCACCAATCACACTCGCACACCACCAACTGACCATCACCACAACATGCACCAATCACACTCGCACACCACCAACTGACCATCACCACAACATGCACCAATCACACTCGCACACCACCAACTGACCATCACCACAACATGCACCAATCACACTTCGCACACCACCAACTGACCATCACCACAACATGCACCAATCACACTCGCACACCACCAACTGACCATCACCACAACTGCACCAATCACACTCGCACACCACCAACTGACCATCACCACAACTGCACCAATCACACTCGCACACCACCAACTGACCATCACCACAACATGCACCAATCACACTCGCACACCACCAACTGACCATCACCACAACATGCACCAATCACACTCGCACACCACCAACTGACCATCACCACAACATGCACCAATCACACTCGCACACCACCAACTGACCATCACCACAACATACACCAATCACACTCGCACACCACCAACTGACCATCACCACAACATGCACCAATCACACTCGCACACCACCAACTGACCATCACCACAACATACACCAATCACACTCGCACACCACCAACTGACCATCACCACAACATGCACCAATCACACTCGCACACCACCAACTGACCATCACCACAACATGCACCAATCACACTCGCACACCACCAACTGACCATCACCACAACTGCACCAATCACACTCGCACACCACCAACTGACCATCACCACAACATGCACCAATCGCACTCGCACACCACCAACTGACCATCACCACAACATGCACCAATCACACTCGCACACCACCAACTGACCATCACCACAACATGCACCAATCACACTCGCACACCACCAACTGACCATCACCACAACTGCACCAATCACACTCGCACACCACCAACTGACCATCACCACAACATGCACCAATCACACTCGCACACCACCAACTGACCATCACCACAACATACACCAATCACACTCGCACACCACCAACTGACCATCACCACAACATACACCAATCACACTCGCACACCACCAACTGACCATCACCACAACGTGCACCAATCACACTCGCACACCACCAACTGACCATCACCACAACATGCACCAATCACACTCGCACACCACCAACTGACCATCACCACAACTGCACCAATCACACTCGCACACCACCAACTGACCATCACCACAACTGCACCAATCACACTCGCACACCACCAACTGACCATCACCACAACTGCACCAATCACACTCGCACACCACCAACTGACCATCACCACAACATACACCAATCACACTCGCACACCACCAACTGACCATCACCACAACATGCACCAATCACACTCGCACACCACCAACTGACCATCACCACAACATGCACCAATCACACTCGCACACCACCAACTGACCATCACCACAACTGCACCAATCACACTCGCACACCACCAACTGACCATCACCACAACATGCACCAATCACACTCGCACACCACCAACTGACCATCACCTCCACAACTGCACCAATCACACTCGCACACCACCAACTGACCATCACCACAACTGCACCAATCACACTCCGCACACCACCAACTGACCATCACCACAACTGCACCAATCACACTCGCACACCACCAACTGACCATCACCACAACTGCACCAATCACACTCGCACACCACCAACTGACCATCACCACAACTGCACCAATCACACTCGCACACCACCAACTGACCAATCACCACAACATGCACCAATCACACTCGCACACCACCAACTGACCATCACCACAACTGCACCAATCACACTCGCACACCACCAACTGACCATCACCACAACATGCACCAATCACACTCGCACACCACCAACTGACCATCACCACAACTGCACCAATCACACTCGCACACCACCAACTGACCATCACCACAACTGCACCAATCACACTCGCACACCACCAACTGACCATCACCACAACTGCACCAATCACACTCGCACACCACCAACTGACCATCACCACAACATGCACCAATCACACTCGCACACCACCAACTGACCATCACCACAACTGCACCAATCACACTCGCACACCACCAACTGACCATCACCACAACTGCACCAATCACACTCGCACACCACCAACTGACCATCACCACAACATGCACCAATCACACTCGCACACCACCAACTGACCATCACCACAACATGCACCAATCACACTCGCACACCACCAACTGACCATCACCACAACTGCACCAATCACACTCGCACACCACCAACTGACCATCACCACAACTGCACCAATCACACTCGCACACCACCAACTGACCATCACCACAACTGCACCAATCACACTCGCACACCACCAACTGACCATCACCACAACGTGCACCAATCACACTCGCACACCACCAACTGACCATCACCACAACTGCACCAATCACACTCGCACACCACCAACTGACCATCACCACAACATGCACCAATCACACTCGCACACCACCAACTGACCATCACCACAACTGCACCAATCACACTCGCACACCACCAACTGACCATCACCACAACATGCACCAATCACACTCGCACACCACCAACTGACCATCACCACAACATGCACCAATCACACTCGCACACCACCAGCTGACCATCACCACAACTGCACCAATCACACTCGCACACCACCAACTGACCATCACCACAACTGCACCAATCACACTCGCACACCACCAACTGACCATCACCACAAACTGCACCAATCACACTCGCACACCACCAACTGACCATCACCACAACTGCACCAATCACACTCGCACACCACCAACTGACCATCACCACAACTGCACCAATCACACTCGCACACCACCAACTGACCATCACCACAACTGCACCAATCACACTCGCACACCACCAACTGACCATCACCACAACATGCACCAATCACACTCGCACACCACCAACTGACCATCACCACAACTGCACCAATCACACTCGCACACCACCAACTGACCATCACCACAACATGCACCAATCACACTCGCACACCACCAACTGACCATCACCACAACATGCACCAATCACACTCGCACACCACCAACTGACCATCACCACAACATGCACCAATCACACTCGCACACCACCAACTGACCATCACCACAACTGCACCAATCACACTCGCACACCACCAACTGACACATCACCACAACATGCACCAATCACACTCGCACACCACCAACTGACCATCACCACAACTGCACCAATCACACTCGCACACCACCAACTGACCATCACCACAACTGCACCAATCACACTCGCACACCACCAACTGACCATCACCACAACTGCACCAATCACACTCGCACACCACCAACTGACCATCACCCACAACATGCACCAATCACACTCGCACACCACCAACTGACCATCACCACAACTGCACCAATCACACTCGCACACCACCAACTGACCATCACCACAACATGCACCAATCACACTCGCACACCACCAACTGACCAATCACCACAACATGCACCAATCACACTCGCACACCACCAACTGACCATCACCACAACATGCACCAATCACACTCGCACACCACCAACTGACCATCACCACAACATGCACCAATCACACTCGCACACCACCAGCCCGACCATCACCACAACTGCACCAATCACACTCGCACACCACCAAGCTGACCATCACCACAACATGCACCAATCACACTCGCACACCACCAACTGACCATCACCCCACAACTGCACCAATCACGCTCGCACACCACCAACTGACCATCACCACAACTGCACCAATCACACTCGCACACCACCAACTGACCATCACCACAACTGCACCAATCACACTCGCACACCACCAACTGACCATCACCACAACATGCACCAATCACACTCGCACACCACCAACTGACCATCACCACAACTGCACCAATCACACTCGCACACCACCAACTGACCATCACCACAACTGCACCAATCACACTCGCACACCACCAACTGACCATCACCACAACTGCACCAATCACACTCGCACACCACCAACTGACCATCACCACAACATGCACCAATCACACTCGCACACCACCAATTGACCATCACCACAACATGCACCAATCACACTCGCACACCACCAACTGACCATCACCACAACATGCACCAATCACCCTCGCACACCACCAATTGACCATCACCACAACTGCACCAATCACACTCGCACACCACCAACTGACCATCACCACAACTGCACCAATCACACTCGCACACCACCAACTGACCATCACCACAACTGCACCAATCACACTCGCACACCACCAACTGACCATCACCACAACTGCACCAATCACACTCGCACACCACCAACTGACCATCACCACAACTGCACCAATCACACTCGCACACCACCAACTGACCATCACCACGACATGCACCAATCACACTCGCACACCACCAACTGACCATCACCACAACTGCACCAATCACACTCGCACACCACCAACTGACCATCACCACAACATGCACCAATCACACTCGCACACCACCAACTCGACCATCACCACAACTGCACCAATCACACTCGCACACCACCAGCTGACCATCACCACAACCTGCACCAATCACACTCGCGCACCACCAGCTGACCAATCACCACAGCATGCACCAATCACACTCGCACACCACCAACTGACCATCACCACAACTGCACCAATCACGCTCGCACACCACCAACTGACCATCACCACGACATGCACCAATCACACTCGCGCACCACCAGCTGATCATCACCACAACTGCACCAATCACACTCGCGCACCACCAACTGACCACCACCACAACATGCACCAATCACACTCGCACACCACCAACTGACCATCACCACAACTGCACCAATCACACTCGCACACCACCAACTGACCATCACCACAACTGCACCAATCACACTCGCACACCACCAACTGACCATCACCACAACTGCACCAATCACACTCGCACACCACCAACTGACCATCACCACAACATGCACCAATCACGCTCGCGCACCACCAACTGACCATCACCACAACTGCACCAATCACACTCGCACACCACCAGCTGACCATCACCACAACTGCGCCAATCACACTCGCGCACCACCAACTGACCATCACCACAACTGCACCAATCACACTCGCACACCACCAACTGACCATCACCACAACTGCACCAATCACACTCGCACACCACCAACTGACCATCACCACAACTGCACCAATCACACTCGCACACCACCAACTGACCATCACCACAACTGCACCACTCACACTCGCACACCACCAACTGACCATCACCACAACTGCACCAATCACACTCGCACACCACCAACTGACCATCACCACAACTGCACCAATCACACTCGCACACCACCAACTGACCATCACCACAACTGCACCAATCACACTCGCACACCACCAACTGACCATCACCACAACATGCACCAATCACACTCGCACACCACCAACTGACCATCACCACAGCATGCGCCAATCACACTCGCGCACCACCAGCCGACCATCACCACAACTGCACCAATCACACTCGCGCACCACCAGCTGACCATCACCACAACTGCACCAATCACACTCGCGCACCACCAGCTGACCATCACCACGACTGCACCAATCACACTCGCACACCACCAGCTGACCATCACCCACAACTGCACCAATCACGCTCGCGCACCACCAACTGACCATCACCACAACATGCACCAATCACACTCGCGCACCACCAACCGACCATCACCACAACTGCACCAATCACACTCGCGCACCACCAGCTGACCATCACCACAACTGCGCCAATCACACTCGCGCACCACCAGCTGACCATCACCACAACATGCACCAATCACACTCGCGCACCACCAACTGACCATCACCACAACATGCACCAATCACACTCGCACACCACCAACTGACCATCACCACAACATGCACCAATCACACTCGCACACCACCAACTGACCATCACCACAACTGCACCAATCACACTCGCACACCACCAACTGACCATCACCACAACTGCACCAATCACACTCGCACACCACCAACTGACCATCACCACAACTGCACCAATCACACTCGCACACCACCAACTGACCATCACCACAACATGCACCAATCACACTCGCACACCACCAACTGACCATCACCACAACATGCACCAATCACACTCGCGCACCACCAACTGACCATCACCACAACATGCACCAATCACGCTCGCACACCACCAACTGACCATCACCACAACTGCGCCAATCACACTCGCACACCACCAACTGACCATCACCACAGCTGCGCCAATCACGCTCGCACACCACCAGCTGACCATCACCACAACATGCACCAATCACACTCGCACACCACCAGCTGACCATCACCACAACTGCGCCAATCACGCTCGCGCACCACCAACTGACCATCACCACAACTGCACCAATCACACTCGCACACCACCAGCTGACCAATCACCACAACTGCACCAATCACACTCGCACACCACCAACTGACCATCACCACAACTGCACCAATCACGCTCGCTGCACCACCAGCTGACCATCACCACAACTGCACCAATCACACTCGCGCACCACCAGCTGACCATCACCACAGCTGCACCAATCACACTCGCGCACCACCACCTGACCATCACCACAACTGCACCAATCACACTCGCACACCACCAACTGACCATCACCACAACTGCACCAATCACACTCGCACACCACCAACTGACCATCACCACAACTGCACCAATCACACTCGCACACCACCAACTGACCATCACCACAACTGCACCAATCACACTCGCACACCACCAACTGACCATCACCACAACATGCACCAATCACGCTCGCACACCACCAACTGACCATCACCACAACATGCGCCAATCACACTCGCACACCACCAACTGACCATCACCACAGCTGCACCAATCACACTCGCGCACCACCAACTGACCATCACCACAGCTGCACCAATCACACTCGCGCACCACCAGCTGACCATCACCACAGCTGCACCAATCACACTCGCACACCACCAACTGACCATCACCACAACTGCACCAATCACACTCGCACACCACCAACTGACCATCACCACAACTGCACCAATCACACTCGCACACCACCAACTGACCATCACCACAACTGCACCAATCACACTCGCACACCACCAACTGACCATCACCACAACTGCACCAATCACACTCGCACACCACCAACTGACCATCACCACAACTGCACCAATCACAATCGCACACCACCAACTGACCATCACCACAACATGCACCAATCACACTCGCACACCACCAACTGACCATCACCACAACTGCACCAATCACACTCGCACACCACCAACTGACCATCACCACAACATGCACCAATCACACTCGCACACCACCAACTGACCATCACCACAACTGCACCAATCACACTCGCACACCACCAACTGACCATCACCACAACTGCACCAATCACACTCGCACACCACCAACTGACCATCACCACAACTGCACCAATCACACTCGCACACCACCAACTGACCATCACCTTGACCATCACCACAACTGCACCAATCACACTCGCACACCACCAACTGACCATCACCACAACTGCACCAATCACACTCGCACACCACCAACTGACCATCACCTTGACCATCACCACAACTGCACCAATCACACTCGCACACCACCAACTGACCATCACCGACCCCACAACTGCACCAATCACACTCGCACACCACCAACTGACCATCACCACAACTGCACCAATCACACTCGCACACCACCAACTGACCATCACCACAACTGCACCAATCACACTCGCACACCACCAACTGACCATCACCACAACTGCACCAATCACACTCGCACACCACCAACTGACCATCACCACAACTGCACCAATCACACTCGCACACCACCAACTGACCATCACCTTGACCATCACCACAACTGCACCAATCACACTCGCACACCACCAACTGACCATCACCACAACTGCACCAATCACACTCGCACACCACCAACTGACCATCACCACAACTGCACCAATCACACTCGCACACCACCAACTGACCATCACCACAACATGCACCAATCACCCTCCCACACCACCAACTGACCATCACCACAACTGCACCAATCACACTCGCACACCACCAACTGACCATCACCACAACTGCACCAATCACACTCGCACACCACCAACTGACCATCACCACAACTGCACCAATCACACTCGCACACCACCAACTGACCATCACCTTGACCATCACCACAACTGCACCAATCACACTCGCACACCACCAACTGACCATCACCACAACTGCACCAATCCACTCGCACACCACCAACTGACCATCACCACAACTGCACCAATCACACTCGCACACCACCAACTGACCATCACCACAACTGCACCAATCACACTCGCACACCACCAACTGACCATCACCTACAACTGCACCAATCACACTCGCACACCACCAACTGACCATCACCACAACTGCACCAATCACACTCGCACACCACCAACTGACCATCACCACAACATGCACCAATCACACTCGCACACCACCAACTGACCATCACCTACAACATACACCAATCACACTCGCACACCACCAACTGACCATCACCACAACTGCACCAATCACACTCGCACACCACCAACTGACCATCACCACAACTGCACCAATCACACTCGCACACCACCAACTGACCATCACCACAACTGCACCAATCACACTCGCACACCACCAACTGACCATCACCACAACATGCACCAATCACACTCGCACACCACCAACTGACCATCACCACAACATGCACCAATCACACTCGCACACCACCAACTGACCATCACCACAACTGCACCAATCACACTCGCACACCACCAACTGACCATCACCACAACTGCACCAATCACACTCGCACACCACCAACTGACCATCACCTACAACATGCACCAATCACACTCGCACACCACCAACTGACCATCACCACAACTGCACCAATCACACTCGCACACCACCAACTGACCATCACCACAACTGCACCAATCACACTCGCACACCACCAACTGACCATCACCACAACTGCACCAATCACACTCGCACACCACCAACTGACCATCACCACAACATACACCAATCACACTCGCACACCACCAACTGACCATCACCACAACATGCACCAATCACACCCGCACACCACCAACTGACCATCACCACAACTGCACCAATCACACTCGCACACCACCAACTGACCATCACCACAACTGCACCAATCACACTCGCACACCACCAACTGACCATCACCACAACTGCACCAATCACACTCGCACACCACCAACTGACCATCACCACAACATGCACCAATCACACTCGCACACCACCAACTGACCATCACCACAACTGCACCAATCACACTCGCACACCACCAACTGACCATCACCACAACTGCACCAATCACACTCGCACACCACCAACTGACCATCACCACAACTGCACCAATCACACTCGCACACCACCAACTGACCATCACCACAACTGCACCAATCACACTCGCACACCACCAACTGACCATCACCCCACCACAACTGCACCAATCACACTCGCACACCACCAACTGACCATCACCACAACATACACCAATCACACTCGCACACCATCAACTGACCATCACCACAACATACACCAATCACACTCGCACACCACCAACTGACCATCACCTACAACATGCACCAATCACACTCGCACACCACCAACTGACCATCACCACAACTGCACCAATCACACTCGCACACCACCAACTGACCATCACCTTGACCATCACCACAACTGCACCAATCACACTCGCACACCACCAACTGACCATCACCACAACCACTGCACCAACCACACTCGCACACCATCAACTGACCATCACCTGACAACATGCACCAATCACACTCGCACACCACCAACTGACCATCACCTTGACCATCACCACAACTGCACCAATCACACTCGCACACCATCAACTGACCATCACCTGACCATCACCACAACTGCACCAATCACACTCGCACACCATCAACTGACCATCACCACAACTGCACCAATCACACTCGCACACCACCAACTGACCATCACCACAACTGCACCAATCACACTCGCACACCACCAACTGACCATCACCTTGACCATCACCACAACTGCACCAATCACACTCGCACACCACCAACTGACCATCACCTTGACCATCACCACAACTGCACCAATCACAATCGCACACCACCAACTGACCATCACCTTGACCATCACCACAACTGCACCAATCACACTCGCACACCACCAACTGACCATCACCTTGACCATCACCACAACTGCACCAATCACAATCGCACACCACCAACTGACCATCACCTTGACCATCACCACAACTGCACCAATCACACTCGCACACCACCAACTGACCATCACCTTGACCATCACCACAACTGCACCAATCACACTCGCACACCACCAACTGACCATCACCTTGACCATCACCACAACTGCACCAATCACACTCGCACACCACCAACTGACCATCACCACAACTGCACCAATCACACTCGCACACCATCAACTGACCATCACCACAACTGCACCAATCACACTCGCACACCATCAACTGACCATCACCACAACTGCACCAATCACACTCGCACACCATCAACTGACCATCACCACAACTGCACCAATCACACTCGCACATATCGGTGCCGCAACTGTCCATATCGGTGCTGCAACTATCCATATCTATGCTGCAACTGTCCATATCTGTGCCGCAACTGTCCAAATCGGTGCCGCAACTGTCCATATCGGTGCCGCAACTATCCATATCAGTGCCGCAACTATCCATATCAGTGCCGCAACTGTCCATATCGGTGTCGCAACTATCCATATCAGTGCCGCAACTGTCCATATCGGCGCCGCAACTGTCCATATCAGTGCCGCAAATCATCCTCGGACTGATACTCAAAAAAGTATCAGTACGAGGATAACTGTTCCTATGAGTGCCGCAACTATCCAAATTAGTGCCGCAACTGTCCATATCGGTGCCGCAACTGTCCATATCGGTGCTGAAACTATCCATATCTGTGCTGCAACTGTCCATATCTGTGCCGCAACTGTCCATATCGGTGCCGCAACTGTCCATATCGGTGCCGCAACTATCCATATCGGTGTCGCAACTATCCATATCAGTGCCGCAACTGTCCATAACAGTGCCGCAACTGTCCATATCGGGCCGCAACTGTCATATCGGTGGCGCAACTATCCATATTAGTGCCGCAACTGTTCATATCGGTGCCGCAACAGTCCATATCGGTGCCGCAACTATCCATATCATTGCCGCAACTGTCCATATCGGTGCCGCAACTATCCAAATCAGTGCCGCAACTGTCCATATCAGTACCGCAACTGTCCATATCGGTGCCGCAAATGTCCATATCAGTGCCGCAAATCATCCTCTGACTGATACTCAAAAAAGTATCAGTACGAGGATAACTGTTCCTATGAGTGCCGCAACTATCCAAATCAGTGCCGCAACTGTCCATATCGGTGCCGCAACTGTCCATATCGGTGCCGCAACTATCCATATCTGTGCTGCAACTGTCCATATCTGTGCCGCAACTGTCCATATCGGTGCCGCAACTGTCCATATCGGTGCCGCAACTGTCCATATCGGTGCCGCAACAGTCCATATCGGTGCCGCAACTGTCCATATCAGTGCCGCAACTGTCCATATCGGTGCCGCAACTGTCCATATTAGTGCCGCAACTGTCCATATCGGTGCCGCAACTGTCCATATCGGTGCCGCAACTATCCATAACAGTGCCGCAACTGTCCATATCGGTGCCGCAACTATCCATATCGGTGCCGCAAATCATCCTCAGACTGATACTCAAAAAGTATCAGTACGAGGATAACTGTTCCTATGAGTGCCCCAACTATCCAAATCAGTGCCGCAACTGTCCATATCGGTGCCGCAACTGTCCATATCAGTGCCGCAACTGTCCATATCAGTGCCGCAACTATCCATATCAGTGCCGCAACTGTCCATATCGGTGCCGCAACTGTCCATATCGGTGCCGCAACTATCCATAACAGTGCCGCAACTGTCCATATCGGTGCCGCAACTGTCCATATCGGTGCCGCAACTATCCATATCAGTGCCGCAAATCATCCTCGGACTGATACTCAAAAAAGTATCAGTACGCGGATAAAAGTTCCTATGAGTGCCGCAACTGTCCATATCGGTGCTGCAACTGTCCATATCGGTGCCGCAACTCATCCTCGGACTGATACTCAAAAAGTATCAGTACGAGGATAACTGTTCGTATGAGTGCCGCAACTGTCCATATCGGTGTCGCAACTATCCATATCAGTGCCGCAACTGTCCATAACAGTGCCGCAACTGTCCATATCGGTGCCGCAACTGTCCATATCGGTGCCGCAACTATCCATATTAGTGCCGCAACTGTTCATATCGGTGCCGCAACAGTCCATATCGGTGCCGCAACTATCCATATCAGTGCCGCAACTGTCCATATCGGTGCCGCTACTATCCAAATCAGTGCCGCAACTGTCCATATCAGTACCGCAACTATCCATATCAGTGCCGCAACTGTCCATAACAGTGCCGCAAATCATCCTCAGACTGATACTCAGAAAAGTATCAGTACGAGGATAACTGTTCCTATGAGTGCCGCAACTATCCATATCAGTGCCGCAACTGTCCATATCGGTGCCGCAACTGTCCATATCGGTGCCGCAACTATCCATATCTGTGCGCAACTGTCCATATCTGTGCCGCAACTGTCCATATCAGTGCCGCAACTGTCCATATCGGTGCCGCAACTGTCCATATCGGTGCCGCAACTGTCCATATCGGTGCCGCAACTATCCATATCAGTGCCGCAACTGTCCATATCGGTGCCGCAACTATCCATATCAGTGCCGCAACTGTCCATATCGGTGCCG
The DNA here is from genome assembly GCA_023373905.1 of Rhizoglyphus robini. Taxonomy (NCBI): domain Eukaryota; kingdom Metazoa; phylum Arthropoda; class Arachnida; order Sarcoptiformes; family Acaridae; genus Rhizoglyphus; species Rhizoglyphus robini. The sequence goes on along the minus strand of JAKIJQ010000293.1, from coordinate 23,490 downwards.
CAACTGTCCATATCGGTGCCGCAACTATCCATAACGGTGCCGCAACTGTCCATATCGGTGCCGCAACTATCCATATCGGTGCCGCAACTGTCCATAACAGTGCCGCAAATCATCCTCAGACTGATACTCAGAAAAGTATCAGTACGAGGATAACTGTTCCTATGAGTGCCGCAACTATCCATATCAGTGCCGCAACTGTCCATATCGGTGCCGCAACTGTCCATATCGGTGCCGCAACTGTCCATATCGGTGCCGCAACTATCCATATCAGTACCGCAACTGTCCATATCGGTGCCGCAACTGTCCATATCGGTGCCGCAACTATCCATATCAGTGCCGCAACTGTCCATATCGGTGCCGCAACTGTCCATATCGGTGCCGCAACTGTCCATATCGGTGCCGCAACTATCCATATCAGTGCCGCAACTGTCCATATCGGTGCCGCAACTGTCCATATCGGTGCCGCAACTGTCCATATCGGTGCCGCAACTATCCATATCAGTGCCGCAAATCATCCTCAGACTGATACTCAAAAAAGTATCAGTACGAGGATAACTGTTCGTATGAGTGCCGCAACTGTCCATATCAGTGCCGCAACTGTCCATATCGGTGCCGCAACTGTCCATATCGGTGCCGCAACTGTCCATATCAGTGCCGCAACTCATGCTCGGACTGAAACTCAAAAAAGTATCAGAACGAGGATAACTGTTCGTATGAGTGCCTCAACTGTTCGTATAAGTGCGGCAACTGTCCATATCAGTGCCGCAACTGCCCATTACGGTGCCGCAACTGTCCATATCGGTGCCGCAACTATCCATATCAGTGCCGCAACTATCCATATCAGTGCCGCAACTGTCCATATCGGTGCCGCAACTGTCCATATCGGTGCCGCAACTATCCATATCGGTGCCGCAACTGTCCATATCGGTGCCGCAACTATCCATATCAGTACCGCAACTGTCCTTATCGGTGCCGCAACTGTCCATATCGGTGCCGCAACTATCCATATCAGTGCCGCAAATCATCCTCAGACTGATACTCAAAAAAGTATCAGTACGAGGATAACTGTTCCTATGAGTGCCGCAACTGTCCAAATCAGTGCCGAAACTGTCCATATCGGTGCCGCAACTGTCCATATCGGTGCCGCAACTATCCATATCAGTGCCGCAACTCATGCTCGGACTGAAACTCAAAAAAGTATCAGAACGAGGATAACTGTTCGTATGAGTGCCTCAACTGTTCGTATAAGTGCGGCAACTGTCCATATCAGTGCCGCAACTGCCCATTACGGTGCCGCAACTGTCCATATCGGTGCCGCAACTATCCATATCAGTGCCGCAACTGTCCATATCGGTGCCGCAACTGTCCATATCGGTGCCGCAACTGTCCATATCAGTGCCGCAACTGTCCATAACAGTGCCGCAAATGTCCATATGGGTGCCGCAAATCATCCTCTGATTGATACTCAAAAAAGTATCAATACGAGGATAACTGTTCCAATGAGTGCCGCAACTATCCATATCGGTGCCGCAACTGTCCATATCGGTGCCGCAACTGTCCATATCGGTGCCGCAACTGTCCATATCGGTGCCGCAACTGTCCATATCGGTGCCGCAACTATCCATATCAGTGCCGCAACTGTCCATATCGGTGCCGCAACTGTCCATATCTGTGCCGCAACTGTCCAAATCGGTGCCGCACGCCACTCGCACACCACCAACTGACCATCACCTTGACCATCACCACAACTGCACCAATCACACTCGCACACCACCAACTGACCATCACCTTGACCATCACCACAACTGCACCAATCACACTCGCACACCACCAACTGACCATCACCTTGACCATCACCACAACTGCACCAATCACACACGCACACCACCAACTGACCATCTCCTTGACCATCACCACAACTGCACCAATCACACTCGCACACCACCAACTGACCATCACCTTGACCATCACCACAACTGCACCAATCACACTCGCACACCACCAACTGACCATCACCTTGACCATCACCACAACTGCACCAATCACACTCGCACACCACCAACTGACCATCACCATGACCATCACCACAACTGCACCAATCACACTCGCACACCACCAACTGACCATCACCACAACTGCACCAATCACACTCGCACACCACCAACTGACCATCACCACAACTGCACCAATCACACTCGCACATATCGGTGCTGCAACTATCCATATCTATGCTGCAACTGTCCATATCTGTGCCGCAACTGTCCAAATCGGTGCCGCAACTGTCCATATCGGTGCCGCAACTATCCATATCAGTGCCGCAACTATCCATATCAGTGCCGCAACTGTCCATATCGGTGCCGCAACTATCCATATCAGTGCCGCAAATGTCCATATCGGTGCCGCAAATGTCCACATCAGTGCCGCAAATCATCCTCAGACTGATACTCAAAAAAGTATCAGTACGAGGATAACTGTTCCTATGAGTGCCGCAACTATCCAAATCAGTGCCGCAACTGTCCATATCGGCGCCGCAACTGTCCATATCGGTGCCGCAACTGTCCATATCGGTGCCGCAACTGTCCATATCTGTGCCGCAACTGTCCATATCGGTGCCGCAACTGTCCATATCGGTGCCGCAACTATCCATATCGGTGCCGCAACTATCCATATCAGTGCCGCAACTGTCCATAACAGTGCCGCAACTGTCCATATCAGTGCCGCAAATCATCCTCTGATTGATACTCAAAAAGTATCAATACGAGGATAATTGTTCCTATGAGTGCCGCAACTATCCATATCGGTGCCGCAAATGTCCACATCAGTGCCGCAAATCATCCTCAGACTGATACTCAAAAAGTATCAGTACGAGGATAACTGTTCCTATGAGTGCCGCAACTATCCATATCGGTGTCGCAACTATCCATATCAGTGCCGCAACTGTCCATAACAGTGCCGCAACTGTCCATATCGGTGCCGCAACTGTCCATATCGGTGCCGCAACTATCCATATTAGTGCCGCAACTGTTCATATCGGTGCCGCAACAGTCCATATCGGTGCCGCAACTATCCATATCAGTGCCGCAACTGTCCATATCGGTGCCGCTACTATCCAAATCAGTGCCGCAACTGTCCATATCAGTACCGCAACTGTCCATATCGGTGCCGCAACTGTCCATATCAGTGCCGCAAATCATCCTCTGACTGATACTCAAAAAAGTATCAGTACGAGGATAACTGTTCGTATAAGTGCCGCAACTGTCCATATCAGAACCGCAACTGTCCATAACAGTGCCGCAACTGTCCATATCGGTGCCGCAACTATCCATATCTGTGCTGCAACTGTCCATATCTGTGCCGCAACTGTCCATATCGGTGCCGCAACTGTCCATATCGGTGTCGCAACTGTCCATATCGGTGCCGCAACAGTCCATATCGGTGCCGCAACTATCCATATCAGTGCCGCAACTGTCCATATCGGTGCCGCAACTGTCCATATTAGTGCCGCAACTGTCCATATCGGTGCCGCAACTGTCCATATCGGTGCCGCAACTATCCATAACTGTGCCGCAACTGTCCATATCGGTGCCGCAACTGTCCATATCGGTGCCGCAACTGTCCATATCGGTGCCGCAAATCATCCTCAGACTGATACTCAAAAAGTATCAGTACGAGGATAACTGTTCCTATGAGTGCCGCAACTATCCAAATCAGTGCCGCAACTGTCCATATCGGTGCCGCAACTGTCCATATCGGTGCCGCAACTGTCCATATCGGTGCCGCAACTATCCATATTAGTGCCGCAACTGTCCATATCTGTGCCGCAAATGTCCATATCGGTGCCGCAACTATCCATAACAGTGCCGCAACTGTCCATATCGGTGCCGCAACTGTCCATATCGGTGCCGCAACTGTCCATATCGGTGCCGCTACTATCCAAATCAGTGCCGCAACTGTCCATATCAGTACCGCAACTGTCCATATCGGTGCCGCAAATGTCCATATCAGTGCCGCAAATCATCCTCTGACTGATACTCAAAAAAGTATCAGTACGAGGATAACTGTTCCTATGAGTGCCGCAACTATCCAAATCAGTGCCGCAACTGTCCATATCAGTGCCGCAACTGTCCATATCGGTGCCGCAACTATCCATATCTGTGCTGCAACTGTCCATATCTGTGCCGCAACTGTCCATATCGGTGCCGCAACTGTCCATATCGGTGTCGCAACTGTCCATATCGGTGCCGCAACAGTCCATATCGGTGCCGCAACTATCCATATCAGTGCCGCAACTGTCCATATCGGTGCCGCAACTGTCCATATTAGTGCCGCAACTGTCCATATCGGTGCCGCAACTGTCCATATCGGTGCCGCAACTATCCATAACTGTGCCGCAACTGTCCATATCGGTGCCGCAACTGTCCATATCGGTGCCGCAACTATCCATATCGGTGCCGCAAATCATCCTCAGACTGATACTCAAAAAAGTATCAGTACGAGGATAACTGTTCCTATGAGTGCCGCAACTATCCAAATCAGTGCCGCAACTGTCCATATCGGTGCCGCAACTGTCCATATCGGTGCCGCAAATCATCCTCTGACTGATACTCAAAAAAGTATCAGTACGAGGATAACTGTTCGTATGAGTGCCGCAACTGTCCATATCAGTGCCGCAACTGTCCATATCGGTGCCGCAACTGTCCATATCGGTGCCGCAACTCATCCTCGGACTGATACTCAAAAAAGTATCAGTACGAGGATAACTGTTCGTATGAGTGCCGCAACTATCCATATTAGTGCCGCAACTGTCCATATCGGTGCCGCAACTGTCCATATCGGTGCCGCAACTCATCCTCGGACTGATACTCAAAAAAGTATCAGTACTATCCATATCGATGCCGCAACTGTCCATATCAGTGCCGCAACTATCCATATCGGTGCCGCAACTTTCCATATCGGTGCCGCAACTGTCCATATCAGTGCCGCAACTATCCATATCAGTGCCGCAACTCATCCTCGGACTGATACTCAAAAAAGTATCAGTACGAGGATAACTGTTCGTATGAGTGCCGCAACTATCCATATCGGTGCCGCAACTGTCCATATCAGTGCCGCAACTGTCCATATCAGTGCCGCAACTATCCATATCGGTGCCGCAACTGTCCATATCGGTGCCGCAACTGTCCATATCGGTGCTGCAACTGTCCATATCGGTGCCGCAACTCATCCTCGGACTGATACTCAAAAGTATCAGTACGAGGATAACTGTTCCTATGAGTGCCGCAACTATCCTAATCAGTGAGGCAACTGTCCATATCTGTGCCGCAACTGTCTATATCAGTGCCGCAACTATCCATATCAGTGCCGCAACTCATGCTCGGACTGAAACTCAAAAAAGTATCAGTACGAGGATAACTGTTCGTATGAGTGCCGCAACTATCCATATCGGTGCCGCAACTGTCCATATCGGTGCCGCAACTGTCCATATCGGTGCCGCAACTCATCCTCGGACTGATACTCAAAAAAGTATCAGTACGAGGATAACTGTTCGTATGAGTGCCGCAACTATCCATATTGGTGCCGCAACTTTCCATATCGGTGCCGCAACTGTCCATATCGGTGCCGCAACTCATCCTCGGACTGATACTCAAAAAGTATCAGTACTATCCATATCGATGCCGCAACTGTCCATATCAGTGCTGCAACTGTCCATATCAGTGCCGCAACTATCCATATCGGTGCCGCAACTGTCCATATCAATGCCGCAACTGTCCATATCGGTGCCGCAACTGTCCATATCGGTGCCGCAATTCATCCTCGGACTGATACTCAAAAAGTATCAGTACGAGGATAACTGTTCCTATGAGTGCCGCAACTATCCTAATCAGTGAGGCAACTGTCCATATCTGTGCCGCAACTGTCCATATCAGTGCCGCAACTATCCATATCAGTGCCGCAACTCATGCTCGGACTGAAACTCAAAAAAGTATCAGTACGAGGATAACTGTTCGTATGAGTGCCGCAACTATCCATATCGGTGCCGCAACTGTCCATATCGGTGCCGCAACTGTCCATATCGGTGCCGCAACTCATCCTCGGACTGATACTCAAAAAAGTATCAGTACGAGGATAACTGTTCGTATGAGTGCCGCAACTATCCATATCGGTGCCGCAACTTTCCATATCGGTGCCGCAACTGTCCATATCGGTGCTGCAACTCATCCTCGGACTGATACTCAAAAAAGTATCAGTACGAGGATAACTGTTCGTATGAGTGCCGCAACTATCCATATCGGTGCTGCAACTGTCCATATCAGTGCCGCAACTGTCCATATCGGTGCCGCAACTATCCATATCGGTGCCGCAACTGTCCATATCGGTGCCGCAACTGTCCATATCGGTATTGCAACTCATCCTCGGACTGATACTCAAAAAAGTATCAGTACGAGGATAACTGTTCGTATGAGTGCCGCAACTATCCATATCGGTGCTGCAACTGTCCATATCAGTGCTGCAACTGTCCATATCAGTGCCGTAACTATCCATATCGGTGCCGCAACTGTCCATATCGGTGCCGCAACTGTCCATATCGGTGCCGCAACTGTCCATATCGGTGCCGCAATTCATCCTCGGACTGATACTCAAAAAGTATCAGTACGAGGATAACTGTTCCTATGAGTGCCGCAACTATCCTAATCAGTGCCGCAACTGTCCATATCGGTGCCGCAACTGTCCATATCGGTGCCGCAACTATCCATATCAGTGCCGCAATTCATGCTCGGACTGAAACTCAAAAAAGTATCAGTACGAGGATAACTGTTCGTATGAGTGCCGCAACTATCCATATCGGTGCCGCAACTGTCCATATCAGTGCCGCAACTATCCATATCGGTGCCGCAACTGTCCATATCGGTGCCGCAACTGTCCATATCGGTGCCGCAACTGTCCATATCGGTGCCGCAACTCATCCTCGGACTGATACTCAAAAAAGTATCAGTACGAGGATAACTGTTCGTATGAGTGCCGCAACTATCCATATCGGTGCCGCAACTGTCCATATCGGTGCCGCAACTGTCCATATCGGTGCCGCAACTCATCCTCGGACTGATACTCAAAAAGTATCAGTACGAGGATAACTGTTCCTATGAGTGCCGCAACTATCCTAATCAGTGCCGCAACTGTCCATATCGGTGCCGCAACTGTCCATATCGGTGCCGCAACTATCCATATCAGTGCCGCAACTCATGCTCGGACTGAAACTCAAAAAAGTATCAGTACGAGGATAACTGTTCGTATGAGTGCCGCAACTATCCATATCGATGCCGCAACTGTCCATATCAGTGCTGCAACTGTCCATATCAATGCCGCAACTATCCATATCAGTGCCGCAACTGACCATATCGGTGCCGCAACTGTCCATATCGGTGCCGCAACTATCCATATCAGTGCCGCAACTCATGCTCGTACTGAAACTCAAAAAAGTATCAGTACGAGGATAACTTTTCGTATGAGTGCCTCAACTGTCCATATCAGTACCGCAACTGTCCATATCGGTGCCGCAACTATCCATATCAGTGCCGCAACTCATCCTCGGACTGATACTCAAAAAAGTATCAGTACGAGGATAACTTTTCCTATGAGTGCCGCAACTATCCAAATCAGTGCCGCAACTGTCCATATCGGTGCCGCAACTGTCCATATCGGTGCCGCAACTCATCCTCGGACTGATACTCAAAAAAGTATCCGTACGAGGATAACTGTTCGTATGAGTGCCGCAACTATCCATATCGGTGCCGCAACTGTCCATATCGGTGCCGCAACTGTCCATATCGGTGCCGCAACTCATCCTCGGACTGATACTCAAAAAAGTATCAGTACGAGGATAACTGTTCGTATGAGTGCCGCAACTATCCATATCGGTGCCGCAACTCATCTTTGGACTGATACTCAAAAAGTATCAGTACGAGGATAACTGTTCGTATGAGTGCCGCAACTATCCATATCGATGCCGCAACTGTCCATATCAGTGCTGCAACTGTCCATATCAGTGCCGCAACTATCCATATCAGTGCCGCAACTGTCCATATCGGTGCCGCAACTGTCCATATCGGTGCCGCAACTGTCCATATCGGTGCCGCAACTCATCCTCGGACTGATACTCAAAAAGTATCAGTACGAGGATAACTGTTCCTATGAGTGCCGCAACTATCCTAATCAGTGAGGCAACTGTCCATATCTGTGCCGCAACTGTCCATATCAGTGCCGCAACTATCCATATCAGTGCCGCAACTCATGCTCGGACTGATACTCAAAAAAGTATCAGTACGAGGATAACTGTTCGTATGAGTGCCGCAACTATCCATATCGATGCCGCAACTGTCCATATCAGTGCTGCAACTGTCCATATCAGTGCCGCAACTATCCATATCGGTGCCGCAACTGTCCATATCGGTGCCGCAACTGTCCATATCGGTGCCGCAACTGTCCATATCGGTGCCGCAACTCATCCTCGGACTGATACTCAAAAAAGTATCAGTACGAGGATAACTGTTCGTATGAGTGCCGCAACTATCCATATCGGTGCCGCAACTGTCCATATCGGTGCCGCAACTGTCCATATCGGTGCCGCAACTATCCATATCGGTGCCGCAACTATCCATATCGGTGCCGCAACTGTCCATATCGGTGCCGCAACTCATCTTCGGACTGATACTCAAAAAGTATCAGTACGAGGATAACTGTTCGTATGAGTGCCGCAACTATCCATATCGATGCCGCAACTGTCCATATCAGTGCTGCAACTGTCCATATCAGTGCCGCAACTATCCATATCGGTGCCGCAACTGTCCATATCAATGCCGCAACTGTCCATATCGGTGCCGCAACTGTCCATATCGGTGCCGCAACTCATCCTCGGACTGATACTCAAAAAGTATCAGTACGAGGATAACTGTTCCTATGAGTGCCGCAACTATCCTAATCAGTGAGGCAACTGTCCATATCTGTGCCGCAACTGTCCATATCAGTGCCGCAACTATCCATATCAGTGCCGCAACTCATGCTCGGACTGAAACTCAAAAATGTATCAGTACGAGGATAACTGTTCGTATGAGTGCCGCAACTATCCAGATCGATGCCGCAACTGTCCATATCAGTGCTGCAACTGTCCATATCAATGCCGCAACTATCCTAATCAGTGAGGCAACTGTCCATATCTGTGCCGCAACTATCCATATCAGTGCCGCAACTCATGCTCGGACTGAAACTCAAAAATGTATCAGTACGAGGATAACTGTTCGTATGAGTGCCGCAACTATCCATATCGGTGCCGCAACTGTCCATATCGGTGCCGCAACTGTCCATATCGGTGCCGCAACTCATCCTCGGACTGATACTCAAAAAAGTATCAGTACGAGGATAACTGTTCGTATGAGTGCCGCAACTATCCATATCGGTGCCGCAACTGTCCATATCGGTGCCGCAACTGTCCATATCGGTGCCGCAACTCATCCTCGGACTGATACTCAAAAAAGTATCAGTACGAGGATAACTGTTCGTATGAGTGCCGCAACTATCCATATCGGTGCCGCAACTGTCCATATCAGTGCTGCAACTGTCCATATCAGTGCCGCAACTGTCCATATCGGTGTCGCAACTATCCATATCGGTGCCGCAACTATCCATATCGGTGCCGCAACTGTCCATATCTGTGCTGCAACTGTCCATATCAGTGCCGCAACTATCCATATCAGTGCCGCAACTCATGCTCGGACTGAAACTCAAAAAAGTATCAGTACGAGGATAACTGTTCGTATGAGTGCCGCAACTATCCATATCGGTGCCGCAACTGTCCATATCAGTGCCGCAACTGTCCATATCGGTGCCGCAACTCATCCTCGGACTGATACTCAAAAAGTATCCGTACGAGGATAACTGTTCGTATGAGTGCCGCAACTATCCATATCGGTGCCGCAACTGTCCATATCGGTGCCGCAACTGTCCATATCGGTGCCGCAACTCATCCTCGGACTGATACTCAAAAAAGTATCAGTACGAGGATAACTGTTCGTATGAGTGCCGCAACTATCCATATCGGTGCCGCAACTGTCCATATCGGTGCCGCAACTGTCCATATCGGTGCCGCAACTATCCATATCGGTGCCGCAACTATCCATATCGGTGCCGCAACTGTCCATATCGGTGCCGCAACTCATCTTCGGACTGATACTCAAAAAGTATCAGTACGAGGATAACTGTTCGTATGAGTGCCGCAACTATCCATATCGATGCCGCAACTGTCCATATCAGTGCTGCAACTGTCCATATCAGTGCCGCAACTATCCATATCGGTGCCGCAACTGTCCATATCGGTGCCGCAACTGTCCATATCGGTGCCGCAACTGTCCATATCGGTGCCGCAACTCATCCTCGGACTGATACTCAAAAAGTATCAGTACGAGGATAACTGTTCCTATGAGTGCCGCAACTATCCTAATCAGTGAGGCAACTGTCCATATCTGTGCCGCAACTGTCCATATCAGTGCCGCAACTATCCATATCAGTGCCGCAACTCATGCTCGGACTGAAACTCAAAAAAGTATCAGTACGAGGATAACTGTTTGTATGAGTGCCGCAACTTTCCATATCGATGCCGCAACTGTCCATATCAGTGCTGCAACTGTCCATATCAATGCCGCAACTATCCATATCGGTGCCGCAACTGTCCATATCGGTGCCGCAACTGTCCATATCGGTGCCGCAACTGTCCATATCGGTGCCGCAACTCATCCTCGGACTGATACTCAAAAAGTATCAGTACGAGGATAACTGTTCCTATGAGTGCCGCAACTATCCTAATCAGTGAGGCAACTGTCCATATCTGTGCCGCAACTGTCCATATCAGTGCCGCAACTATCCATATCAGTGCCGCAACTCATGCTCGGACTGAAACTCAAAAAAGTATCAGTACGAGGATAACTGTTCGTATGAGTGCCGCAACTATCCATATCGGTGCCGCAACTGTCCATATCAGTGCTGCAACTGTCCATATCAGTGCCGCAACTGTCCATATCGGTGCCGCAACTATCCATATCGGTGCCGCAACTATCCATATCGGTGCCGCAACTGTCCATATCTGTGCTGCAACTGTCCATATCAGTGCCGCAACTATCCATATCAATGCCGCAACTCATGCTCGGACTGAAACTCAAAAAGTATCAGTACGAGGATAACTGTTCCTATGAGTGCCGCAACTATCCTAATCAGTGAGGCAACTGTCCATATCTGTGCCGCAACTGTCCATATCAGTGCCGCAACTATCCATATCAGTGCCGCAACTCATGCTCGGACTGAAACTCAAAAAAGTATCAGTACGAGGATAACTGTTCGTATGAGTGCCGCAACTATCCATATCGGTGCCGCAACTGTCCATATCAGTGCTGCAACTGTCCATATCAGTGCCGCAACTGTCCATATCGGTGCCGCAACTATCCATATCGGTGCCGCAACTATCCATATCGGTGCCGCAACTGTCCATATCTGTGCTGCAACTGTCCATATCAGTGCCGCAACTATCCATATCAATGCCGCAACTCATGCTGGACTGAAACTCAAAAAGTATCAGTACGAGGATAACTGTTCGTATGAGTGCCGCAACTATCCATATCGGTGCCGCAACTGTCCATATCGGTGCCGCAACTGTCCATATCGGTGCCGCAACTCATCCTCGGACTGATACTCAAAAAAAGTATCCGTACGAGGATAACTGTTCGTATGAGTGCCGCAACTATCCATATCGGTGCCGCAACTGTCCATATCGGTGCCGCAACTGTCCATATCGGTGCCGCAACTATCCATATCGGTGCCGCAACTATCCATATCGGTGCCGCAACTGTCCATATCGGTGCCGCAACTCATCTTCGGACTGATACTCAAAAAAGTATCAGTACGAGGATAACTGTTCGTATGAGTGCCGCAACTATCCATATCGATGCCGCAACTGTCCATATCAGTGCTGCAACTGTCCATATCAGTGCCGCAACTATCCATATCGGTGCCGCAACTGTCCATATCGGTGCCGCAACTGTCCATATCGGTGCCGCAACTGTCCATATCGGTGCCGCAACTCATCCTCGGACTGATACTCAAAAAGTATCAGAACGAGGATAACTGTTCCTATGAGTGCCGCAACTATCCTAATCAGTGAGGCAACTGTCCATATCTGTGCCGCAACTGTCCATATCAGTGCCGCAACTATCCATATCAGTGCCGCAACTCATGCTCGGACTGAAACTCAAAAAAGTATCAGTACGAGGATAACTGTTTGTATGAGTGCCGCAACTTTCCATATCGATGCCGCAACTGTCCATATCAGTGCTGCAACTGTCCATATCAATGCCGCAACTATCCATATCGGTGCCGCAACTGTCCATATCGGTGCCGCAACTGTCCATATCAGTGCCGCAACTGTCCATATCGGTGCCGCAACTATCCATATCGGTGCCGCAACTATCCATATCTGTGCCGCAACTGTCCATATCGGTGCCGCAACTCATCCTCGGACTGATACTCAAAAAAGTATCAGTACGAGGATAACTGTTCGTATGAGTGCCGCAACTATCCATATCGGTGCCGCAACTGTCCATATCAGTGCTGCAACTGTCCATATCAGTGCCGCAACTGTCCATATCGGTGCCGCAACTATCCATATCGGTGCCGCAACTATCCATATCGGTGCCGCAACTGTCCATATCTGTGCTGCAACTGTCCATATCAGTGCCGCAACTATCCATATCAGTGCCGCAACTCATGCTCGGACTGAAACTCAAAAAAGTATCAGTACGAGGATAACTGTTCGTATGAGTGCCGCAACTATCCATATCGGTGCCGCAACTGTCCATATCAGTGCCGCAACTGTCCATATCGGTGCCGCAACTCATCCATATCAGTGCCGCAACTCATGCTCGGACTGAAACTCAAAAAAGTATCAGTACGAGGATAACTGTTCGTATGAGTGCCGCAACTATCCATATCGGTGCCGCAACTGTCCATATCAGTGCTGCAACTGTCCATATCAGTGCCGCAACTGTCCATATCGGTGCCGCAACTATCCATATCGGTGCCGCAACTATCCATATCGGTGCCGCAACTGTCCATATCTGTGCTGCAACTGTCCATATCAGTGCCGCAACTATCCATATCAATGCCGCAACTCATGCTGGACTGAAACTCAAAAAAGTATCAGTACGAGGATAACTGTTCGTATGAGTGCCGCAACTATCCATATCGGTGCCGCAACTGTCCATATCGGTGCCGCAACTGTCCATATCGGTGCCGCAACTCATCCTCGGACTGATACTCAAAAAAGTATCCGTACGAGGATAACTGTTCGTATGAGTGCCGCAACTATCCATATCGGTGCCGCAACTGTCCATATCGGTGCCGCAACTGTCCATATCGGTGCCGCAACTATCCATATCGGTGCCGCAACTATCCATATCGGTGCCGCAACTGTCCATATCGGTGCCGCAACTCATCTTCGGACTGATACTCAAAAAAGTATCAGTACGAGGATAACTGTTCGTATGAGTGCCGCAACTATCCATATCGATGCCGCAACTGTCCATATCAGTGCTGCAACTGTCCATATCAGTGCCGCAACTATCCATATCGGTGCCGCAACTGTCCATATCGGTGCCGCAACTGTCCATATCGGTGCCGCAACTGTCCATATCGGTGCCGCAACTCATCCTCGGACTGATACTCAAAAAGTATCAGAACGAGGATAACTGTTCCTATGAGTGCCGCAACTATCCTAATCAGTGAGGCAACTGTCCATATCTGTGCCGCAACTGTCCATATCAGTGCCGCAACTATCCATATCAGTGCCGCAACTCATGCTCGGACTGAAACTCAAAAAAGTATCAGTACGAGGATAACTGTTTGTATGAGTGCCGCAACTTTCCATATCGATGCCGCAACTGTCCATATCAGTGCTGCAACTGTCCATATCAATGCCGCAACTATCCATATCGGTGCCGCAACTGTCCATATCGGTGCCGCAACTGTCCATATCAGTGCCGCAACTGTCCATATCGGTGCCGCAACTATCCATATCGGTGCCGCAACTATCCATATCTGTGCCGCAACTGTCCATATCGGTGCCGCAACTCATCCTCGGACTGATACTCAAAAAAGTATCAGTACGAGGATAACTGTTCGTATGAGTGCCGCAACTATCCATATCGGTGCCGCAACTGTCCATATCGGTGCCGCAACTCATCTTCGGACTGATACTCAAAAAAGTATCAGTACGAGGATAACTGTTCGTATGAGTGCCGCAACTATCCATATCGATGCCGCAACTGTCCATATCAGTGCTGCAACTGTCCATATCAGTGCCGCAACTGTCCATATCGGTGCCGCAACTGTCCATATCGGTGCCGCAACTGTCCATATCGGTGCCGCAACTGTCCATATCGGTGCCGCAACTCATCCTCGGACTGATACTCAAAAAGTATCAGAACGAGGATAACTGTTCCTATGAGTGCCGCAACTATCCTAATCAGTGAGGCAACTGTCCATATCTGTGCCGCAACTGTCCATATCAGTGCCGCAACTATCCATATCAGTGCCGCAACTCATGCTCGGACTGAAACTCAAAAAGTATCAGTACGAGGATAACTGTTTGTATGAGTGCCGCAACTTTCCATATCGATGCCGCAACTGTCCATATCAGTGCTGCAACTGTCCATATCAATGCCGCAACTATCCATATCGGTGCCGCAACTGTCCATATCGGTGCCGCAACTGTCCATATCAGTGCCGCAACTGTCCATATCGGTGCCGCAACTATCCATATCGGTGCCGCAACTATCCATATCTGTGCCGCAACTGTCCATATCGGTGCCGCAACTCATCCTCGGACTGATACTCAAAAAAGTATCAGTACGAGGATAACTGTTCGTATGAGTGCCGCAACTATCCATATCGGTGCCGCAACTGTCCATATCAGTGCTGCAACTGTCCATATCAGTGCCGCAACTGTCCATATCGGTGCCGCAACTATCCATATCGGTGCCGCAACTATCCATATCGGTGCCGCAACTGTCCATATCTGTGCTGCAACTGTCCATATCAGTGCCGCAACTATCCATATCAGTGCCGCAACTCATGCTCGGACTGAAACTCAAAAAAGTATCAGTACGAGGATAACTGTTCGTATGAGTGCCGCAACTATCCATATCGGTGCCGCAACTGTCCATATCAGTGCCGCAACTGTCCATATCGGTGCCGCAACTCATCCTCGGACTGATACTCAAAAAAGTATCCGTACGAGGATAACTGTTCGTATGAGTGCCGCAACTATCCATATCGGTGCCGCAACTGTCCATATCGGTGCCGCAACTGTCCATATCGGTGCCGCAACTCATCCTCGGACTGATACTCAAAAAAGTATCAGTACGAGGATAACTGTTCGTATGAGTGCCGCAACTATCCATATCGGTGCCGCAACTGTCCATATCGGTGCCGCAACTCATCTTCGGACTGATACTCAAAAAAGTATCAGTACGAGGATAACTGTTCGTATGAGTGCCGCAACTATCCATATCGATGCCGCAACTGTCCATATCAGTGCTGCAACTGTCCATATCAATGCCGCAACTATCCATATCGGTGCCGCAACTGTCCATATCGGTGCCGCAACTGTCCATATCAGTGCCGCAACTGTCCATATCGGTGCCGCAACTATCCATATCGGTGCCGCAACTATCCATATCTGTGCCGCAACTGTCCATATCGGTGCCGCAACTCATCCTCGGACTGATACTCAAAAAAGTATCAGTACGAGGATAACTGTTCGTATGAGTGCCGCAACTATCCATATCGGTGCCGCAACTGTCCATATCAGTGCTGCAACTGTCCATATCAGTGCCGCAACTATCCATATCAGTGCCGCAACTCATGCTCGGACTGAAACTCAAAAAGTATCAGTACGAGGATAACTGTTTGTATGAGTGCCGCAACTTTCCATATCGATGCGGCAACTGTCCATATCAGTGCTGCAACTGTCCATATCAATGCCGCAACTATCCATATCGGTGCCGCAACTGTCCATATCGGTGCCGCAACTGTCCATATCAGTGCCGCAACTGTCCATATCGGTGCCGCAACTATCCATATCGGTGCCGCAACTATCCATATCTGTGCCGCAACTGTCCATATCGGTGCCGCAACTCATCCTCGGACTGATACTCAAAAAAGTATCAGTACGAGGATAACTGTTCGTATGAGTGCCGCAACTATCCATATCGGTGCCGCAACTGTCCATATCAGTGCTGCAACTCTCCATATCAGTGCCGCAACTGTCCATATCGGTGCCGCAACTATCCATATCGGTGCCGCAACTATCCATATCGGTGCCGCAACTGTCCATATCTGTGCTGCAACTGTCAATATCAGTGCCGCAACTATCCATATCAGTGCCGCAACTCATGCTCGGACTGAAACTCAAAAAAGTATCAGTACGAGGATAACTGTTCGTATGAGTGCCGCAACTATCCATATCGGTGCCGCAACTGTCCATATCAGTGCCGCAACTGTCCATATCGGTGCCGCAACTCATCCTCGGACTGATACTCAAAAAAGTATCCGTACGAGGATAACTGTTCGTATGAGTGCCGCAACTATCCATATCGGTGCCGCAACTGTCCATATCGGTGCCGCAACTGTCCATATCGGTGCCGCAACTCATCCTCGGACTGATACTCAAAAAGTATCAGTACGAGGATAACTGTTCGTATGAGTGCCGCAACTATCCATATCGGTGCCGCAACTGTCCATATCGGTGCCGCAACTCATCTTCGGACTGATACTCAAAAAGTATCAGTACGAGGATAACTGTTCGTATGAGTGCCGCAACTATCCATATCGATGCCGCAACTGTCCATATCAGTGCTGCAACTGTCCATATCAATGCCGCAACTATCCATATCGGTGCCGCAACTGTCCATATCGGTGCCGCAACTGTCCATATCGGTGCCGCAACTGTCCATATCGGTGCCGCAACTCATCCTCGGACTGATACTCAAAAAGTATCAGTACGAGGATAACTGTTCCTATGAGTGCCGCAACTATCCTAATCAGTGAGGCAACTGTCCATATCTGTGCCGCAACTGTCCATATCAGTGCCGCAACTATCCATATCAGTGCCGCAACTCATGCTCGGACTGAAACTCAAAAAAGTATCAGTACGAGGATAACTGTTTGTATGAGTGCCGCAACTTTCCAAATCGATGCCGCAACTGTCCATATCAGTGCTGCAACTGTCCATATCAATGCCGCAACTATCCATATCGGTGCCGCAACTGTCCATATCGGTGCCGCAACTGTCCATATCGGTGCCGCAACTCATCCTCGGACTGATACTCAAAAAGTATCAGTACGAGGATAACTGTTCCTATGAGTGCCGCAACTATCCTAATCAGTGAGGCAACTGTCCATATCTGTGCCGCAACTGTCCATATCAGTGCCGCAACTATCCATATCAGTGCCGCAACTCATGCTCGGACTGATACTCAAAAAAGTATCAGTACGAGGATAACTGTTCGTATGAGTGCCGCAACTATCCATATCGGTGCCGCAACTGTCCATATCGGTGCCGCAACTGTCCATATCAGTGCCGCAACTGTCCATATCGGTGCCGCAACTATCCATATCGGTGCCGCAACTATCCATATCGGTGCCGCAACTGTCCATATCTGTGCTGCAACTGTCCATATCAGTGCCGCAACTATCCATATCAATGCCGCAACTCATGCTCGGACTGAAACTCAAAAAAGTATCAGTACGAGGATAACTGTTCGTATGAGTGCCGCAACTATCCATATCGGTGCCGCAACTATCCATATCGGTGCCGCAACTGTCCATATCTGTGCTGCAACTGTCCATATCAGTGCCGCAACTATCCATATCAATGCCGCAACTCATGCTGGACTGAAACTCAAAAAAGTATCAGTACGAGGATAACTGTTCGTATGAGTGCCGCAACTATCCATATCGGTGCCGCAACTGTCCATATCGGTGCCGCAACTGTCCATATCGGTGCCGCAACTCATCCTCGGACTGATACTCAAAAAAGTATCCGTACGAGGATAACTGTTCGTATGAGTGCCGCAACTATCCATATCGGTGCCGCAACTGTCCATATCGGTGCCGCAACTGTCCATATCGGTGCCGCAACTATCCATATCGGTGCCGCAACTATCCATATCGGTGCCGCAACTGTCCATATCGGTGCCGCAACTCATCTTCGGACTGATACTCAAAAAAGTATCAGTACGAGGATAACTGTTCGTATGAGTGCCGCAACTATCCATATCGATGCCGCAACTGTCCATATCAGTGCTGCAACTGTCCATATCAGTGCCGCAACTATCCATATCGGTGCCGCAACTGTCCATATCGGTGCCGCAACTGTCCATATCGGTGCCGCAACTGTCCATATCGGTGCCGCAACTCATCCTCGGACTGATACTCAAAAAGTATCAGAACGAGGATAACTGTTCCTATGAGTGCCGCAACTATCCTAATCAGTGAGGCAACTGTCCATATCTGTGCCGCAACTGTCCATATCAGTGCCGCAACTATCCATATCAGTGCCGCAACTCATGCTCGGACTGAAACTCAAAAAAGTATCAGTACGAGGATAACTGTTTGTATGAGTGCCGCAACTTTCCATATCGATGCCGCAACTGTCCATATCAGTGCTGCAACTGTCCATATCAATGCCGCAACTATCCATATCGGTGCCGCAACTGTCCATATCGGTGCCGCAACTGTCCATATCAGTGCCGCAACTGTCCATATCGGTGCCGCAACTATCCATATCGGTGCCGCAACTATCCATATCTGTGCCGCAACTGTCCATATCGGTGCCGCAACTCATCCTCGGACTGATACTCAAAAAAGTATCAGTACGAGGATAACTGTTCGTATGAGTGCCGCAACTATCCATATCGGTGCCGCAACTGTCCATATCAGTGCTGCAACTGTCCATATCAGTGCCGCAACTGTCCATATCGGTGCCGCAACTATCCATATCGGTGCCGCAACTATCCATATCGGTGCCGCAACTGTCCATATCTGTGCTGCAACTGTCCATATCAGTGCCGCAACTATCCATATCAGTGCCGCAACTCATGCTCGGACTGAAACTCAAAAAAGTATCAGTACGAGGATAACTGTTCGTATGAGTGCCGCAACTATCCATATCGGTGCCGCAACTGTCCATATCAGTGCCGCAACTGTCCATATCGGTGCCGCAACTCATCCTCGGACTGATACTCAAAAAAGTATCCGTACGAGGATAACTGTTCGTATGAGTGCCGCAACTATCCATATCGGTGCCGCAACTGTCCATATCGGTGCCGCAACTGTCCATATCGGTGCCGCAACTCATCCTCGGACTGATACTCAAAAAGTATCAGTACGAGGATAACTGTTCGTATGAGTGCCGCAACTATCCATATCGGTGCCGCAACTGTCCATATCGGTGCCGCAACTCATCTTCGGACTGATACTCAAAAAAGTATCAGTACGAGGATAACTGTTCGTATGAGTGCCGCAACTATCCATATCGATGCCGCAACTGTCCATATCAGTGCTGCAACTGTCCATATCAGTGCCGCAACTATCCATATCGGTGCCGCAACTGTCCATATCGGTGCCGCAACTGTCCATATCGGTGCCGCAACTGTCCATATCGGTGCCGCAACTCATCCTCGGACTGATACTCAAAAAGTATCAGTACGAGGATAACTGTTCCTATGAGTGCCGCAACTATCCTAATCAGTGAGGCAACTGTCCATATCTGTGCCGCAACTGTCCATATCAGTGCCGCAACTCATGCTCGGACTGAAACTCAAAAAAGTATCAGTACGAGGATAACTGTTTGTATGAGTGCCGCAACTTTCCATATCGATGCCGCAACTGTCCATATCAGTGCTGCAACTGTCCATATCAATGCCGCAACTATCCATATCGGTGCCGCAACTGTCCATATCGGTGCCGCAACTGTCCATATCGGTGCCGCAACTGTCCATATCGGTGCCGCAACTCATCCTCGGACTGATACTCAAAAAGTATCAGTACGAGGATAACTGTTCCTATGAGTGCCGCAACTATCCTAATCAGTGAGGCAACTGTCCATATCTGTGCCGCAACTGTCCATATCAGTGCCGCAACTATCCATATCAGTGCCGCAACTCATGCTCGGACTGAAACTCAAAAAAGTATCAGTACGAGGATAACTGTTCGTATGAGTGCCGCAACTATCCATATCGGTGCCGCAACTGTCCATATCAGTGCTGCAACTGTCCATATCAGTGCCGCAACTGTCCATATCGGTGCCGCAACTATCCATATCGGTGCCGCAACTATCCATATCGGTGCCGCAACTGTCCATATCTGTGCTGCAACTGTCCATATCAGTGCCGCAACTATCCATATCAATGCCGCAACTCATGCTCGGACTGAAACTCAAAAAAGTATCAGTACGAGGATAACTGTTCCTATGAGTGCCGCAACTATCCTAATCAGTGAGGCAACTGTCCATATCTGTGCCGCAACTGTCCATATCAGTGCCGCAACTATCCATATCAGTGCCGCAACTCATGCTCGGACTGAAACTCAAAAAAAGTATCAGTACGAGGATAACTGTTCGTATGAGTGCCGCAACTATCCATATCGGTGCCGCAACTGTCCATATCAGTGCTGCAACTGTCCATATCAGTGCCGCAACTGTCCATATCGGTGCCGCAACTATCCATATCGGTGCCGCAACTATCCATATCGGTGCCGCAACTGTCCATATCTGTGCTGCAACTGTCCATATCAGTGCCGCAACTATCCATATCAATGCCGCAACTCATGCTCGGACTGAAACTCAAAAAAGTATCAGTACGAGGATAACTGTTCGTATGAGTGCCGCAACTATCCATATCGGTGCCGCAACTGTCCATATCGGTGCCGCAACTGTCCATATCGGTGCCGCAACTCATCCTCGGACTGATACTCAAAAAGTATCCGTACGAGGATAACTGTTCGTATGAGTGCCGCAACTATCCATATCGGTGCCGCAACTGTCCATATCGGTGCCGCAACTGTCCATATCGGTGCCGCAACTATCCATATCGGTGCCGCAACTATCCATATCGGTGCCGCAACTGTCCATATCGGTGCCGCAACTCATCTTCGGACTGATACTCAAAAAAGTATCAGTACGAGGATAACTGTTCGTATGAGTGCCGCAACTATCCATATCGATGCCGCAACTGTCCATATCAGTGCTGCAACTGTCCATATCAGTGCCGCAACTATCCATATCGGTGCCGCAACTGTCCATATCGGTGCCGCAACTGT
Source organism: Rhizoglyphus robini (assembly GCA_023373905.1). Lineage (NCBI taxonomy): Eukaryota > Metazoa > Arthropoda > Arachnida > Sarcoptiformes > Acaridae > Rhizoglyphus > Rhizoglyphus robini. Next base: position 2,073 of record JAKIJQ010000293.1, on the reverse strand, counting down.
CCATATCGGTGCCGCAACTGTCCATATCGGTGCCGCAACTCATCCTCGGACTGATACTCAAAAAGTATCAGAACGAGGATAACTGTTCCTATGAGTGCCGCAACTATCCTAATCAGTGAGGCAACTGTCCATATCTGTGCCGCAACTTTCAACTCATGCTCGGACTGAAACTCAAAAAAGTATCAGTACGAGGATAACTGTTTGTATGAGTGCCGCAACTTTCCATATCGATGCCGCAACTGTCCATATCAGTGCTGCAACTGTCCATATCAATGCCGCAACTATCCATATCGGTGCCGCAACTGTCCATATCGGTGCCGCAACTGTCCATATCGGTGCCGCAACTGTCCATATCGGTGCCGCAACTCATCTTCGGACTGATACTCAAAAAAGTATCAGTACGAGGATAACTGTTCGTATGAGTGCCGCAACTATCCATATCGATGCCGCAACTGTCCATATCAGTGCTGCAACTGTCCATATCAGTGCCGCAACTATCCATATCGGTGCCGCAACTGTCCATATCGGTGCCGCAACTGTCCATATCGGTGCCGCAACTGTCCATATCGGTGCCGCAACTCATCCTCGGACTGATACTCAAAAAGTATCAGAACGAGGATAACTGTTCCTATGAGTGCCGCAACTATCCTAATCAGTGAGGCAACTGTCCATATCTGTGCCGCAACTGTCCATATCAGTGCCGCAACTATCCATATCAGTGCCGCAACTCATGCTCGGACTGAAACTCAAAAAAGTATCAGTACGAGGATAACTGTTTGTATGAGTGCCGCAACTTTCCATATCGATGCCGCAACTGTCCATATCAGTGCTGCAACTGTCCATATCAATGCCGCAACTATCCATATCGGTGCCGCAACTGTCCATATCGGTGCCGCAACTGTCCATATCAGTGCCGCAACTGTCCATATCGGTGCCGCAACTATCCATATCGGTGCCGCAACTATCCATATCTGTGCCGCAACTGTCCATATCGGTGCCGCAACTCATCCTCGGACTGATACTCAAAAAAGTATCAGTACGAGGATAACTGTTCGTATGAGTGCCGCAACTATCCATATCGGTGCCGCAACTGTCCATATCAGTGCTGCAACTGTCCATATCAGTGCCGCAACTGTCCATATCGGTGCCGCAACTATCCATATCGGTGCCGCAACTATCCATATCGGTGCCGCAACTGTCCATATCTGTGCTGCAACTGTCCATATCAGTGCCGCAACTATCCATATCAGTGCCGCAACTCATGCTCGGACTGAAACTCAAAAAAGTATCAGTACGAGGATAACTGTTCGTATGAGTGCCGCAACTATCCATATCGGTGCCGCAACTGTCCATATCAGTGCCGCAACTGTCCATATCGGTGCCTTTTTTTTTTTTTTCTCTTTTTTCTCGTCGCTGCAACTCATCCTAGGACTAATACTAAAAAAAAAATCCCTGATAGGATACCAAAAAAATATTATGAGTGGCGAAACTTTTCATATCGGTGCCGCAACTGTCCATATCGGTGCCGCAACTCATCCTCGGACTGATACTCAAAAAAAGTATCAGTACGAGGATAACTGTTCGTATGAGTGCCGCAACTATCCATATCGGTGCCGCAACTGTCCATATCGGTGCCGCAACTGTCCATATCGGTGCCGCAACTCATCTTCGGACTGATACTCAAAAAGTATCAGTACGAGGATAACTGTTCGTATGAGTGCCGCAACTATCCATATCGATGCCGCAACTGTCCATATCAGTGCTGCAACTGTCCATATCAGTGCCGCAACTATCCATATCGGTGCCGCAACTGTCCATATCGGTGCCGCAACTGTCCATATCGGTGCCGCAACTGTCCATATCGGTGCCGCAACTCATCCTCGGACTGATACTCAAAAAGTATCAGTACGAGGATAACTGTTCCTATGAGTGCCGCAACTATCCTAATCAGTGAGGCAACTGTCCATATCTGTGCCGCAACTGTCCATATCAGTGCCGCAACTCATGCTCGGACTGAAACTCAAAAAAGTATCAGTACGAGGATAACTGTTTGTATGAGTGCCGCAACTTTCC